>BMAV01010723.1:300828-339810 GCA_019973955.1 Trichonephila inaurata madagascariensis | reverse complement strand
GGGGGGGTCTGTACCCCCAGAACCCCTCCCTTGTGTTCGCCACTGCCCTTGTATTAATATTTGATTATATAGATTACAAAAAATTGCAAATAAATGGAATTAAATAAAGAACGGCATGAATGTATGTTTCAATGACTACTTGTGGGAATAGCCAATTGTACATTTCAAATGTTAGAATGCCATTTAGTGCAACATAGCAACCCTACCAGACATACTCATTTAAAGTCTTCGCATTATGTAGCTTGATCCAAATATATATGCTTACATAAATAAAAACACCAATAGGGAAATATAAAAAGTTACAACATTATCTACGAATTTAATAATTTTATTAAAAAAATATAATTAATGATTAAAGTTATAGCAAGTTTTTACCCTTTCATGAATATAAAATTATTTTATATTGTAAATTTCATGTCAGATAATAAAAAAAAAATAAGGATTTAATATTTTTGTATAATAAAGTCGCTATAGGTATATCAACCAATGCAGACTCCTTTATTTCTACTTAATTAACATGTGGTCTCTAATGGTAGAATGGTTCCCCACCTGTGCTATATATGGTAAAATGTGACATATAATGCAAATCTTTAACACAAAAAATTGGATCAAAATTTATGTGTGTGTATTATACACCAGGTATAAAAATACGAGCCTTAAAAATAAAGAGATAAGCATAAAAAAAAATCAGTAGATTTCTATATACTTTGACATACTGTTTACTTAAAAAAAATTACATACTTTATAAACTGAAAGTGTTGTGGTTCTAGAAATCTACCATTTCTTCAAAAACCTGGGATAATATCTGGAATTAATGACTTCAAAATATAAGAGCATTGCATACAACCATTTCAGGTTTCTTCATTAAAAAGGGGAGTGCTCATTACACAGTGAAAAAATTGTGACCTAAAAATTGCAGCTTAAAAACATAGGTGCTTGTCATAAGACAGTGCGCATTATGCACCGGATTTTACAGTAATTACTGAATGTCTATAAATTATTGCTGAAATTTCCTTACTTCATAACTTTTGATTATAGAATGTGATGAAAAATTATTATTTGTAAAATATAATAGTAATAGTTTTTGTAACTTAAAACACTATGAATGAAAAGTATTACATAATCAGAGTGACTAATCAAATTAAAATTTTATTTCTTATGCAATTGCTATTTATATATAGAGACTGTATAAATATGCTCTTCCCTTGCTTCCTGATGTTAGAGTTACCGCTTTATTATGTTATTGCCAAGCTGGAATTATATTTTACTTCAATACATATTTTATATTTTTAGAAACCTTCATTTATCGCTAAAGTTCTAATTAGATGCAGTCCAAACTTCAGATTAAGTTTAATAAGATGTAGTGAAGTGAAAGTCTTATAGAGAGAGTTGTAATGATTTTATATTTTGACCTATAAATTTTGTCATATCCATGCTCAGTTTTTATTCTTGTTGGTGAGTACTAACTTTCAAATATCATTTCAGTATGATTATTCTTCTAGGTGCATTTTTTTAATGAGTATGTGTGTTAAAATAAATGTGTGATTTTAAATTTATATAGTCACTAGTGAAGTTCTTCGCACAGGTTAAGTTTCAAAAACATAAAATTCCCCTTATTATAACAATTATTATATTTTTTTAGGGAGGGTAAAACCCTGTGTGTAAAGTAGTATAACCAAAAATTAAAAATATTTTTTAATGAATGTTCACATTATAAGTATTTTTAAACAAATTACAATTTGGCCTCAAATTAAATAATAATTTAACAAAAGCAAATAGAAATAAAAATTGTAACAAAAAAATAATAGCAGTTGTAAGTTTCTGCTATTGAACTATGGGTGAAATAACCTGAAGTAGTTAAAATGAAAGAAAAAACTAATGATGATTAAGTGATTAACAAAATAATATAAATAAGAAATATTAGAAAGCCATCAACAGGGGGAAAAATTAAATTAGTGTTACATGAGGAACGATGTAATACTATCTTAACATCACTGTAATGTATCTAATGTAGAGTATTAGATGTAATTCAATACTAAAAAAATTAAATTACTGTGGACTAAAATCAAAAATCTATCTAAAATAGGTCCCAGTTGAAATAATCTAAAATCAACAATAGTACTGAATGATACAAACAATAAAACATGTTGCTAAAAAATTAATTATTCAAACAATACTTTTTTGCAATATTTCTATCAGCAATTGTAATTCTATTACAAAGAGCAAACAAATGAGTACATACATTCATAAATAACTATAGTGATAATTGAAATATATGTATCGTATATGGGGCTGTATGATATGTATATAATCTCCAAAAAACTACATGAGGAACAAATTATCAGAAGCAACATAAAACCATGAGATGTAAAATCACATCAACACTGAATTTTATAGAAATCCAAAAGGAGATATGAGAAAATCTTTTCAAGGTGCTTCAAACATTTTTTTAATCACAAATGATATAGATTTATACATTGCAAGATTGTCAAAAGTAAAGTTAAGTCGTGACAAAAAATCAGGTCAACATTGAATTTAAAGGAATCCAAAAGAAAACATGAGAATATTGTTTCAAGGTGCACCTCATCATAGTTCAGCAAATAGCTTTTTGTTAAAAATGTTTTCTGATTATTTTTTTTTCATTTAAGACAAAGATGAGATCTTATCAGTCATAGAGATCATAAAGCCATAAATAGTGAAATACAAAAAAACATAATTCACAATATTACCAATCAATAGTAATTAGTTTGAATTTTGTGTCATTTTCTTTCTGTTATACTTTAAGCAATATTTTTCTACAATGAAGAAAAAATTGAATTTGCCAATGAAAGAAGAATAGCAAAAATCTTTATTTTCAATGACAGAAAATATTATAGCAATATGTAAAAAAGGTATACAGTGCATATGTGTATGTACAATTAACAAAAAAAAACTATGTTAAACAATGATGCCATAAACAGTTTTGAACAAAAACAAAAAAAAACACAGAAAAGCAAGAAAATTGCAGTTCAGAAAATAAACAAATATAAAACTGTGAGACACTAACAGAGAAATTATAGCATTAATTTAAATTAAAAGGTTATCTAAAACAGAAAAATTAAGCCCTAATTTCGACAGAAAATCTTAAATATAAAAAATTCAAACATGAATAAAATAAACATAATAAATATGAAGTAACCCAGTATGTAGTAGAAATTATAACATTAATTCAAGCCGAAAAGCAACCTTAAATATATAAAGGTCTGATTTTGATGAAACTACCATAAACAACTCAGAAAATCTTCCAACATAAATAAAAATTTGTATTATGTTTTAGCATCACTGCATTCAAATTGGCACCATGCGAATCATGCTATTTCCCACCAAAATCTTACAAATCTTTTTTTTTTTCATATAAAAGACATTAAAATCTTTGTTGTTTTGATATCAAAGAGTGATTTGCATGGTGTCAATTTGGCTGTGGTGACACTATTAGGTAAATACTTAAAATTCCAACAATCTGATAATCCCAATTAGTCTGAATTGAGTGCCATTTCCTTTTGTTATAGGCTATATATTTTTGTACTATTTTGCTACACCAATGAAACAGGGAATTAGCCAATAAAGGAAGAAAAGCAATAACTTTTTGCAGACCAAATTGTCATGTTATTAGGATTGAAGTAGGCAAGGCGTAACGCTAAAGGCGATGATTTATTTCCAAGTATTACTTACTTTGGGGCCGACTATCTTCTGTTGTGATATCAACATCAGATGAATTGTAGCCCAAGCGCAACCCTAGATTGTAATACCACCAACATTCAGGTTAGGAAGAATAAGGAAAAGCAAAACCAAGGTCCTTACAACTGTTTAGTACCAAAATATGTACAAATGTTTTTGCATTGTTGACTCTAACATAAAATTAATAGCAACAGGGGGGAAGCACAAAGTTTTTCAGGTATAGCAAAAAGGTTCAAAGAGTGTAATCAGGCTTTCTTGATGCTCACAGTACAGCTAAAATTATAATTAGGAGCATAAAATGAAATAGAACATTTTATGGAAAGTAAACATCTTTAAAAGTGACCTGCACATTAAAAATAGTAGCCTTAATAACATTAAGCCTTGCACGATGTGTAGTTGCTCCATTATGCAATCAACATGGATTATTACAAACAATAAAAGTACATAAGAAATAATCATAAACAAAAATTACACAGATACATAAATTTAATGCGGTGGCTAGGCTTGTGAGTATCACCCACTCACATTGGCAGGCTGCAATCTATTGGATGTTGATATTCACGGCACAGAAGGTTGTCGGCATGAATGTTAAGTTAAGCTTAGAATTTAAATCATCGCCACTTTAACGGTACATCTTGCCCACTTCCATCCATGTAGAATGGCCATTGAGTCTGAAAATTTGTTCTAAAATTACATCTTTGAAATTCCGTAGAAGGATAAAATGCATTGAATGCAGAACGATTTACATTGTAAGACATCGAAAATCTGTTAGCATATTTGTGTTGACAATCCAAAAAATGAAATTTAGAAAGAACATTTTTTACAATGATTTTTTTTGAAAAACAAATGCAATTCCACCACAAAGGGTTAAAAAAAAACGACTAAATACAATCATAAATAAATATATTTTCAATAAAATGTGCTAAAATCCTCCAAAAAACTGTTCTAAACTTTAATTTTTGGAAAGTTAAGACTTGACACATCTGATGATGTCATATCACCATTTAGCTGAAAAATTGCTTAAAAATTTAATTTAAAAAAAAATCTAAAGCGAATTTTTCGAAAATAACTCTTTGAGGTGTTCAGGGTAATGACCTACAGCTTCTACATGCCAAGTTCCAGACTTCTGCGTTGCTTAGTTTGGCCGGTACAGCTGAAACACAAACTCTTTCTTTTATTAGTATTGATTAGAATTTTTATTATTTACCACCAACAAATGTTTCAAGCTTTTACTCTTTGCTTTAATAATTTTTACCTTTTCAAGCATAACATGCTCTTATGTATTCATTAATGTTTTTCATCATTTATGACTCTTTTACATTGGAATCATCATATATTACTACATTACATTGTTTAATTCATCAATTACAGAATGCTTTGCTTAATAGGTTGGGCCCATGTTGTTTGTGCTCTTTACATACCAGAAGTTAGGTTTGGAAATGTAACAACAATGGAACCAATTATTTTGCAACTGGTTCCTCAGGAACGGTACAATAAGGTAATTTTGTTTTGTGTAATCTAATTCTGCTATTTTAAAAAAATTCTTAATTTTTTGGTGTGAATTTTTGCTTAATGCATTTTGAAATATTGCTGTAAGCTGCATTGTAATTTGTTTGCTAATGCTGTGTAAAAGTATTTAGGTTAATGTATCTTTCAATTTTATTTTCTCTATATGGTCTTCATTGAGCATTTCTTCCAATTTCTCATAATTACCACATTAGTGGTGACGTTTATTAACTATATCGTAAATTGTTATAAATATTGAGCATATTACTGTGATTGATGTTAGAATTTAAAATTAAAACATTGAGAGAAGCCTATTGTAAGAACAAGTATCCTTTGCCTTGATCTACTGAGTAAATTTGGATTATTGTAATTTGGAAGGTGTGTTTTTAATTAATACTCTCTCTCTTCTCTATGTTGGAAGTTTCATCTGTGCAGTCATCATTTTAGCAACTTTAATAATAAGATTAAAATGAAATATTTGATAACTAGAGCTGTTTTAACTAATTACTAATAAGCATTTTTATTTGATATTCTAATGAGGGCTTTTCAATTATTTGGCCTCATTACCAATAGGATTTAGCTCTTATATAAAAACAATATAGAAAAGAAATTTAATTATATGATATTTTAAAATTTGAGAACCACTCATCTGATTTAAAATGTAATCTAATATTAATTTCTGCATTATTTTTTTATTTAGACTTGTTATATTTGTGAGGAGCAAGGTAAAGAATCCAAAGCTAGTGTAGGTGCATGCATGCAGTGTAATAAATCCGGCTGCAAGCAATATTTTCATGTTACATGGTAAGTTTGCAGTAACTTTTGTAATATCTATTCTTATTAATAACTCAAAGAATATTTATGCACCTCTAATTGACTAATAATTTAATTGAACACAGTTGATTAACTTCTAAAAAATTTCCTGTGACAGATGCTGTTTTATATCATGATTTATTTCTTTTTGCAAAATAGATCCACTTTTGAAATGAAATAATATTGTATGTGAAATTTTCTTACTTATAGAACTTTGAAAGATGGATCACCTAATGTTAAATGTTTCAAGTGTTGTGACAATATAAAATGTTTTACTGGGCAATTTTCTAAGTTGTTTATATTAATCACAGTATATAATCATTTTATGTTTTTAAAAGACTAATGAGATATCAAATATTAAATTACAGTTATGGAAGGGGGTGTAAATTGTAATGTACTAAATTATTTCAATGTTTGGATTATCAATATCCTGAAATTAGAATCTAAATATTTGTTCAGTTATCTTCACAAATTAAGGAAAGTCTTTGATATTGTAAATTATTGTTCTAAACTGTCACTTACAATTTTGAAAATATAAAAATATTACAAACTGTTTTGCTATAGCAAATTAAAATAGTAATGTAAAAACCTATTGGAAGAAAGTTTGTTAGAAGATTTTGTTTTATTTTAAAAGAATATAAGCTGTTTAGCTAATAAGTAATTTGTCTGCATGGAATAATGTAATATATTATTCCTTAACAATTTGTAAACATTCCAGTACTAAATATTGGATTCAAAATTTAATTCCCTGTAAACTGTCAACAGTAATGTAAATTTCATCTATGCTAGAAGAATTTTTTTTTTAATTCATTAAATTGAAATAAATAGTTTTCAACAAGGAATACGATAGTTATTTTTGAGCCATAGTTATCTCCTTTAATAAAATTTATTTCAAAATTTAAGACATACAAGAGAAACAATAATGCTATATTTATACAGTGTATTGCACTTATATCAGAAAAGCAATGTGTTTTTATTAAAAAATCAGTTAATTTTTATCATTCAAAGTTCATTAAGCCGCCCATTCAATATAGTGGTTAGTGACACTGACTGCAGTGCTGTAGAGCCTGGGTTCAAATCCTGGATGTTTGAAAGTGTATAGTGCCTTTGCGGCATGGGGGTATTGTAAAAAGCTGTCCTCTCAAAAGGTCGGTGAAAGGGGAAGAGAGGTGAAAGGCTCCTGCCCACCTCCAGGGTGTTCTCCCTTGAAATTAGGGTTGAACCAAGCCAAATTGTACTATTGCCTGTATGGTGCTCAAAGCTAGGACTAATGACAGGCATACATATAGCCCTGTTCTGCAATGAATTTTGTGGGCCTCGATCTGACACTGTCAAACAGGTGGCATTAGCAACAACAAAGTTCATTATCAAAGAAAACCGAATCATATTTTAATGTGATTCTGACATACTTCTTTGATACGTTATTTTAAATACTTATTGTATAATTGAAATTTATATCATTATTACTTACAGTTTTTTTTTTTTGTTTTTAAAATAATGTAGTGCTCAAGCAGCTGGTTTATTATGTGAAGAAGCAGGGAATTACATGGATAATGTTAAGTATTGTGGATACTGCCATTACCACTATCAAAAGTTGGTAAGTAGCCAACAATCTAACTGCAAAATTAGAGTGGTAAGTGAAATCCCTTATTTATTTCATGTATTTGAGCCATTCTGAAATAAAATCCTTTTTTCTGTGTATTTAGTAATTTTAAATGTTTTGCTGATAATAAGTTTTGAAATTCATCACTTGAATTTAAAAGAGCATTGCATTTATTGCATACTAGAATAATTTATTTCTTGTCTTTAAATTTTTTTATTAATTTTCCTAAGATTTAAAAATAATTGCTATTTGTAATGAACTTAAATTTTAATAATTTGAAACACTTCTTTCACCTGCCTAGTTTTCCATGCTAATACGTGATCTAAGGTTTTATTTGATATGGCTCAGATACATATTTATGTATGTCTGTATATATGCATCCAAATAACTTAAGTATATTGAAATATATAAGTTAATTCCTAATTGAATTTTCCTAAGAGGATTAATGGAAAGATCGTGGATAGGAACCTATCACAAGATATACACATGAAAAAGCCCATGTAATGCCGGGCGATTTGCAGCTAGTATATATTATATAAACTGATTGTCAGAATGAAGTTTGGATTCTTAAAGACAAATATAATCATTGAACTTCTCTATGGTTCAATTTAATTGCCCTTCCTCCTCCCACTTATCATTTGTTACATATTTTATGTGAGCTAAGAATAAAATTATCAACTACTTCATAAAAATTACTAATGTATAATAATGTTTTTTATGTTTCTTTAATAATGCTTTGAAGATGGTAAGTTTTCTTTGTTATTCTGCTTTTTCCTTCTCTTGGGAAATAAATTGCATTAAATTAGGCATTATATATGTTTAGCCCCTGCTAGAGGTAGATTAATAGAGAAGATGGGGAGGTTAAATAAAAACATTAAATTTATTTGTTAGGTACTTTGCATGTCCAAAAAAAAATTTTCCCTCATATATTCTTACATCACGAAATTTAATGTGTTAAAAAGAGTATAAAAGGATTTAGTTTATAAAATGAGGGGGAGGGTGTGAACAATTCAAAACTCACAAACGTAAGAGGTTATTGATGTTCTAATATTATACACAAAGATGAAGGAATTAGGCTATGAACTCTCTTCAAATATTGATGTTAATTTTTAAGTTAATTGGGATCTCTGAAATATACTTCAATACAAAGTGAATGTATAAAACTACACTGTAAAAGCCTAGATAAGATGTGAAACATACATGATAATTTATGAAAATTAATCCTTTTAGAAATAAACTGCTATAAAATAAAATCTATTGAATAGCGAGAGAAAAAAGAATATATTTCATTTAAACATAATTTGACAGATTTAACACAATTTAAATATATGCAGTTTATATTAAGTAAAAAAAATAAATCTTGTGTTTTCTTTCTTTTTTAATAACCTCACATCTTAAAGGCTAAGTGTTGAAAAACTATCATAAAATTAAAAATGTGTGAAATTTTAAATGAAATGGCTTAATTTAATTAATATTCTCTGACAATTTCTAGCTTGTTTTCCAAAAACAGTTTTTTTTTTTTTTTTTTTTACTTGAGTGCTCTCAAATGAAGAGATTTACTCTTTGTTTCAAGTTTCTAGGTTATTGTTTTTCAAAATTATTTTGTTGGCATTAGTGTCTAGTTTTGTGATTTAAAAAGAGAGAATTTTTTTAAAAACTTTTAGTTAAAGAAATAATTATTAAAATTCCTTGCTTAAAATTCTTTTCTTTGTGTCATTCAATATTTAATAGAATGCTGGACTAGGCAGACTTTTGAATACTGTTTCTGTTTTCAGAAAAAGGATAGTCATATTAAGATAATCCCTGCATTCAAGCCAATTCCTGCAGATAATGCAACACCTGAGCCTAGTCCAGAAAAAACAACAGTAGCTCATTTCAAAGAAAAGACTACTCGTTCTAAAGGAGATAGAAAAGGCAGGCAAGCAGCCTACACTAACAATAACTCATCTGTTAATAACGGTGAAACCTCATCACCAAATATCACCATGAACATTGAACAAGAATTTTTAAGTGACAGTTGTGCAAGTACTATTAGTAACAGTAGCTTAAATAATGGCATACTTGTGAACAATTCTGATTCTAGTAGAACTGCAGATGGTAAAATGAAAAAGAATGATTTGCATTTGAACAATACTAATTCTATTGATAGCAAATTTAATTCCAATTTCAAAGAATCTGTGACGCCATCTGGAAGTCCTATACATAATAATGAGAAACACAAGAAAAAAAACAAGGACTCGTCTAATTCGATTTCAAACAAAAAGAGCCCGCAGGAATTGAGGGACTTACAAGATGTCAGTGCAAAAAGTGCAGCACCAACTTTTAGCAGTATGTATGAAAATTTCATCAGTAAAGATCTTGATACAAATCAAAATTCTAAAGGAAATTCAGATAAGAAAAGGAGTTCTGAATTTGCAGAAGAACCTGAAAAGAAGAAGACTAAGCATTCCAGGTAAGATTTGAGATATCATAAAATTTAAGTTAGTTTCATTGAAACCTGTCAAACAAAATATTTTATTATCTCCTATAATGATACAGGAATCGTTCCAAAAGCTCACAAGTTGATATTTTTAAATACAGTCGAACACCGATTTAACGAATTCATGGGGTTGAGTCACTTTGTTCGTTATAACGAATTTCTTATATCGAGGTCCAAATAAAATTCAATTTTTTGCACTTACCTTTTTAAAGTTCTGTTATAAGCAACTCCACAAAAAATATCCGTAGTTAGAAATTACATGCTTTTTCTTCAACAGCTAAAAATACTATTAGTGAAATATTATGCACCAGTTAATTGAAAATTTTATGATACTGACTAATGGATATTTAACAATCTTTTTGATTCCTGACTCGAAAAAGTTCTTTTTTCGACTTTATGCAGGGAAAAAATACTGCGTCATGCTACTTGAGGAGTTTTTTCAGTTTCCAAACAATGTAAAGCATTGGGAAATTTAACAGTTTTGATTAGAGTTTTTAGAATTTCATTATCAGTTTCTGCATCAGATTCGCTATTCATTTGCTCCGAAAAATCAACAATTTTCTGAAATTCAATTTCACCAATAGGCAGTCCAACATCAGATGTAACATAATCATAAAAAACTTTAAGTACCTCTCACGTTGTGAAGTGGTATGAGATAAGAAAGGAGTTTCCTGTCCTATTCAAAGTTCACACAAAAGGCGAACTCATGACTCATCTGCACCTGTGAAGTCTAATAATGGTGTGGACTCTTTCCTGTCAAAATTAGCTACTTAAAAGAAAAATCTTTTTTCTGTCCCAGATAAAAAGGATATCATTTGAAAAAAATCAATTTTTTCTAATATAAGCTAATGAAAAATTGTCGACTGTTGAAGTAATTTGTTAAATCTAGGTTTACTATTCTTTAAATAGGTGTTTTTGCTTCCATTTTTATTGGGGAAAGAGAAAAATTCGTTAAATTGGGGTCCGACTGTATTAACTCTCATACTATGTAAATTTTTTCCAGTTTAGTTATATACCATTGTCTATTTTCTGAAAATAAGTTTTAGATTGGCTTGTTACTCTTCACTCCTTGACTTGTTCTAATGTTTTCCATTTATCTTAAAAGTTGTATTTGCCAAATGTAAAACCTGGAACATGTTTTCAATTAGAAAAATGTCTAAATTTTATTCAAGTTGTAACATTGTAATTCTTGGATTTGTTTATTGAACTGTTATTATTTTTTTTTTTTAAATTTTATCAAATATTCATTAGTAACCACTTAACTGCCAAGGGGAAGTTGCATGATTCGCTCTCCGTTTTTCACACTGACACACATAATTATGTGGTGTATTGTGGGAAAAGAAAAGGCTTAAATAAATAAATCCTTCTCTGAAATAAGTAAATTCTTTGCAAACACTGTCAAGGCATTCCAAAGCCTTTGCAATAGTTTTAGAGATAGCAGGGCAATGCAAAGGCTCGTACTTTGGAAAGGCCTATATACACACCTGCTGCAGTTAGCATTATTTTTTTCCAATAACACATGTGGAGTGATAAATATATATATATGGGAGCTTATAGTGGAAGGTTGAATTTTCGATCTCCAGTAATTATTTTACACGTTTTTTTTTTTTTAATTATTATTATTTCTCTCCTTGAGTCATTCATTATTGTTCTCTTTTCTTAGCTTCATTTTAATATATTAGCAGTTTTTCTTCCACGTGTTGTATTAGGCTTAACTTTTCAACTTGGTTTTTTTTTTTCCCCCTCTCCCTATTATGTCGAAAGTTTCTGCTGTACGGGGAAGGTTGGATCCATAAAGCATTGATAACCTTAATTCGCTGGCCTAATTCAGCAACAGCTTTAGAAATCATAATAGGTCTCCAGTTTAGTCCAAAGACTTTTTTGTATCTACATTTGTTGTGTCTGGTGAATTCCAATTTCTTCCTGCTTTAGCTCTGTAGGTTCTAGTACTTCACTTTTATTTTATATTACTATATATATATATATAGCATGAAGACCTAAGTATGAAACATTTTACATTAAGAAACAAAAACTGATTTATTTAAACAGAAATTAATATTGTTAAATATACTGCTTTCTGTTGGACAATTAATTCAGGGTATATTAATGTTAGAGCATTTTTCTTTTTGAAAATATATTCCAAGTTTAGATCCTTATTCTTAAACATAACTGGAAGAGACAACATTGAATGCTAAAAAAATGCTTTCTTCAATATGCTTTGGTAAAATTAATGCAATGCTGTTTTGTGTAGTTTCAGAACAGTCTGTATTCTCAAAAAAAAAAAAATAAATTATTGTTAAAAGAGTTAAAATAAGATGATCCATGAATAGATTAAGAGTTATGAATTATTTCTATATTAATTCCACTATTTTTTTTTAAAATAAATTCTTGTACGTACAGAACTTAATTAAATTTTAATGATTCTATATTGTTGAAATTTTTATTAATCTTAGAAAAACTTGGTAACCTCAATATTTATTGAATTTAATTTTTAGTTAAGGGAAAACATATGCTTATAGGGAAAAGGATTCTAATCTAAGGGATTTTAGGTTTTTATTATTTTCTGATATATTTATTAAATTTGTTTAAAGCATATAAGGAAAACAAAAGTGATGTTTGATAATTTTTATAGAAAAATACTACAGGCATAATAATTTGAAATCAATAAACTGTATAATTAAAATCCTAAAAATTTCATAAAATAATTTTTTTTAAATATTAAAAGATTTGAATTTTTGTATTATTTTGAAAATAGATTAATATGAAAAAAAAAGTTTTGTTCTGAAATAAACATTATCTGTAGATAATTTATAAGTTAAGCTCTCAATTTATTTTTTGTAACATTTTATTTAGCTTTTCATACAGATAAAAAAAATTTTGTTCAAAAAAAAAATTTCGCACAATTCATCTTATTGTTTGATATATTAAGCATTGTCTTGAATCTGTTTGCATTTCTCAAATTTTTTTTCAAAATAATTCAACTATTGTACAGATACAAAAAGAGACATTTTAAAAATGTTTTTGTATCTCTACAATAGTAATTTTTATTTTACAATCCTTAAATAATATTTAATTTAGATTTTTATATTTGAAATGGGACTTCTCATATTTTTTGTAAATAATTAATTGTAATTTGTAACTTTTTATAATTAATTGTATTAATTATTTATAAAAAGTTACACAAATTAATACTCAATTATGTACATTATGCTAAATTTTTAAAAATTCTTTGTTTAATTAGTTTATTATAGCTTTATCATATATTTCAACTTGCATGTCTTTTACATTTAAATAATTAAAATTCATTAATTTTCTTTTTCATAGTGTTCCCAAGGAACTGATAACTTTTAAGAAGGAAGTAATTAATCACAGCAGGTCAAACTTTAATTGTCTTTGCTTTTTTGCAAATTGATTTTTATGGCCTTTTTTCATTATGTGTTTTTATTAGCACTTAATGTTAGATTCAGTCAACTGTTTTTAAAGCATTTCTATGCAATTTTTTTATTAATCTATACCTAATGTAATAAGACTGTTAAATGTTTGATAGATGAGATTTTTTGTTTTAATCCTTAAAGATAATTTCATCTATTAAATTATTATTATTGAGAATTGATAGGGTATGTGTGCATTTTCCATTTTGATTGGATTGTGGATATTCAAGTATATAATTCTCCTCATATTTAATGCTGCATGACGTTAAGTCTAGAAAAATTGCTAATAAATCATAGGCCCTAAATTATTTGGTGCAAAGGCAAGCTTGTTTTTAAAGAATATTACTGCTATAATATATTTCCTTTTGAAATTAAATTTATTAGCTTTATATTGTATAAAATAAATATGTCTTATACTTTTCTACATCTCCATAACCCATTTTAAACTTTGATTAGTTTTTACATAAATTATTATACTTAAGATAGAAGGATTTTGTAAAAAAAAAAAACTATGTTAGTTTTTAATAATGTTTTATGTTAAAAATTTTTTTTAATTATTTTTATTTGTGCAAGCTATGTGGTGTACTGTTATTAAAATTTTTGTGGAAATTTGTATTCCAATTGAATGGTTTTATGCAGAACAATGTTGATGTCTGACAAGTTACTTTTTAACTTGCATTCTCTTCATAAATTCTGTTGTGTACTTCAGCATTTGTTTTGTTTTTTTAATTCGCATTTGCTGATAACCAGTAATTTAATTATTTCTTGTAAAGTAAGTGTTATATATTTGGTAAGTTAAATCCATATATTAACAGTAAACTAATAATTTCATCTGTTTCAAACAAGTAGGTGTGTATTAATAGTAATTTCTTAACATAATGGCATGATAAATATTGTGTATGTGCCATGTTGCTATTTTAATATCAAAGTTTAGTTTCTTATTATTAAGTTGGCTTTTGTTTTAATTTTTTTAAAATTGAATTGCTCAAAAGCATGTTCCTAGCACCTTACTTATTTATTTGCATGCTTGAAACAAATGTTTATTTCAAAAATAATAGTACTCAGAGATGAGTGAGTATTCTTATTTCATGTCAATTAAAACTGAATATCTTTTCTGCTTTCTAACAATTCATAATTATTTTATTAATTTTATTTATAATCATTATGGCAATTAGAAAAATGTGTGTATTGCATTGCATTTGCAATAACTTACTTTTCAACATTGCAGGGCTCAAATTACTGTAGTCTCTTATCTATTAGGTATTGCACTTGTGAAATTTAGCATTACTATTTTAATAACTTAAAAATTTGTGCAGTCATTTGTATATTTTCTTAGTGTTAATATCTTAATACATAATTTTTAGAAAAATATTTAATGTTTTGCTGAAAGACTAAAAATACCTTTTATTTATCTTGTGCACATAATAACTAGAAAAAAATGAAATAATGAATTACTTTTTAATTTTTAAAAATTTATCCTAGATGAGGTAGTTCCCCAAATGAACTATTATTAAGTCTTAATATATATGTATTCTAATAGGAACAGATCAAAATCTTTGAAAAGTATCATCGATGCTGTGATTCCACCTGAAAAAGCAAATCCTCAAATTCCTATTGTTCGAATTAAGAGAAAATTCAACCATGATAGGTCTTGTAGTTCTCATTCTGTAGAGGAAGTGTAAGTATTTTTGAAGTCAATTGCTTATAATATACAACTGTATAGATAAAATAAGTTGTTTCATTTTAAATTGATAGAATTATTTAGCATTTTCCTCCTCTTTAGGTTGCACATTTGTTGTATTCTTGTTAGGTTGTGCATTCCTTCTTTTCTTTTATTTTTATTTGCTTACTATTAAAATAACACAAAATTAATGTGCATGCTATGCTTGATGAAACTAATGCTTTATATTGGTATATAATACAAAGTAAGTAATGCCATTAAATTTCATTGTAACTTAATTATTAAAATTCAATAAAATAAGAGGTATTGTAGAAAATAATTGCAGAAGCAAGTGTTATATGCCGATCAATTGCCACACTTTAGCTCTCTGCCTGTGCCATGTAGCATCTAATGTTAGTCTCATTTTTGGTAAGTATTCAATAGCACATTAACTTAATTGTGTTGTTAAGCATGCTTTCACCCATATTAGAATCTAACCTGTCACTTTTTTTTAACAATTCATTAAAAAAAAAAAAAAAAAATGCTCGATAGCAGAGCTACAAACTTTGCAGTTGACACTCCTAATGATGTATTACTTGTTTTTCATGTGATGAAATGAACTTGTTCCTCATAGAGTCTCATCCTATAACTATACCTGTGTTAGTCAATCTGTATATGTATGTATTGTATAGGTGCGATGTAATCACATAGCAATGAAAAGATGAAGTTTGACTGTGTATTATTAAGCAGTGTGATTAGCTATGAAACATCTATTTAAAAAAAGAAATCCACATTTTTTGTACAAAGGCATTTAAGTATTTAAGACAGGGGTGTCAAACTTGCAGCCCAATACGAACATTTTGGCGGTGCAGCCAGTATATTGAAACACAATGATATATAATAAAATATCAAAATATCTCCTGAAATAGGAAAGATAGTAGCAGAGAAGAGATGTCAAGCGTCAGGGAGTAAACATTAAGTTTTTCTTGTTCTTTTACTTATGTTTATCATTATGTATTATTCAAAATAAACTTGTGTTTCTATGAATATTGATTTTATTTATGGCCCGCTTAAAGTTAAACCTTGTATGTTTTGCCCAAGTTAGCCTTGGAGAGTTTGACACCCTTGATTTAAGATATAAATAATACTTTAATATGTCTTAGTCCAATTGTGACTAAATAATGTTACAAACAGGGTGAGGTAATTTCTTATACAACACATGGGAAATATTTCAAACCAAGACTGAAAATGAAGTGTGCTTATTTTCTGTTTTAATTACATTAGTTCTATTTCTGTGGATAAAATTTTAGCAATGTAATATATAGAAAGAATATAGTTGCCATTTCTGTTTTTGAATCTTGGAAATCAACTGTTATGCAAATTTGTCACCCCTCTCTCTCTCTCTTTAATTTTTTAAAATTATTTTTAGGTTTTTTTGTATTAGTTTCATTTATGCAAGAATTTTATATTTGTTTATTTTTCTTATGAGTTATGTAATTTCTATTCTAGGTCTGTGGATGCACCCAAAGACTATGAAACAATCATCAGCAATAATGATCCTGAACCAGTGCCAGATCCTGTAAAGGCTACAGAAGGAGAAATTATACTTAATTCAAACCCTAGTCCTCCTATTAGAAATGTCTCTACTGATAAAAATGAAAGTCTTCCACTTTTAAATGAAACAGAAATTAAAAGTAACTATATTTTAGCATTACTGTAATCTAAAGGGTTCTGTATTTTATTGCTTGTGTTAAAACTTATTTATGTTCATTTACAGCTGAAGAACCATCATTTTATGACATTCCTCAGTCTAGTTATCCCATGCCAATTCCTGACACAGTAAATTTAATGGATAAGATGACCAAACAAATGCAAGATCCATCGACAACTGATGATGGGTATGCTAAAACTCTTTTTAAAAATTAAAACCATGTTTTTTTTCCCCCTAAGAAACTTATGTGCACAGAGTTAGGAAATATATTACATGTGCGTGGAATAAATTTTTGAGTAATTGCTATGGAATCAGTGTTATGTGTTATGAATATTTAAACATAATTTTTGTATGTGTTTATATCTGAATAATGAGCAATAAATTTATCTTATGCTTAAATAACCATATTAAGTAAGTTTATAAATTATGATTGCTTTGTTTTAAAGTAGATGTTATATCCATCAATCTTTCTTTGGAACTAAAATTTTCAGGGTTGCGCTTGTTTAAAAAAAAAACATTTTATTTTAAAATTATCATTGTTTTTTTTTTTAGTTAGTGTATTGTTGATTCTCTAATAATATAATAGGAAGATGTCATCTGAGGAAATAAAAGTTACACATAAAGTTATTGTTCAAATGAAATTTTAAAGCATGTTAAAAATATTTTTATATATTCTGATTTGAGCATTAGTTTAGCTCTATTGGCAAACATGTATAAAATTTATTTAAAAAAAATTGATTAATTGGATCTCTTGTGCTTTTTTAATTTTATGCTTGTTTATGTGTGAAATTCGTTCATGCGTTTTTTCAAACACGTTAAATTATTATTGATTTATTAAAATGCTTTTAATTGAAATAAAAAAGTATTAAAAACAGTTCTGTTATAGAATTTTTTTTAAAAAAATTCTTACTAACCGTAAAATGTGGCATATAACACTCACCTATATTTCTAAGCTTAATTTTTTAATTTTGGGGTATATTTGCTGTTAAACGTGCACCCTCTTTTTTGCGAAGAAATCAGAAATATTAGTATACATTGCTTTTATGTTTTGAAGTTATTTATTTGACCTATTATTCCAAAATTTTGACAAAATAGTTTTCTTCTAGAACTACAACTCTTGTTAGTTTATAAGGAATATCATTTCTTTTAAATAAACAGTATGTCGATACATGTAGAAGTAAAAATTTATGCTCATCTCTTGTTATTTTTATTTATTTATTTTGTACTTGGTGTATAACGCACACCCTTAAGTTTCGATGTTATTTTTTGTGTTAAAAGTGGGTGTTATACACCAGATTTTATGGTAATTGGATTATTTCTTTCATTTATTATCTATTACATCCTTTAATTTTTTCTTCTTAGTGTAACTTTTTAGAAAAGTTTTGCAATTTAAAAGTTTTATCATTACTCCAAAACAAAATATTGCATCAATAGTGAAAATTATTTGTTCTTGTCAGCACAATGATACAAATTGTTATTTAAAAAATTATATTGTACATTCTTATAAGTTACAGAAATGAATTCAAAGAATATTAAAGTTTTCTCATGTGCATCAAATCAATCTCTTTTGAAATTAAAAATGATTACTTGATCTTTTTTAAAAACCAAGATAAAAGTTATTTAATTTCTAATGATTTACTTGTTTTTTTCCCCCTTCTACTTTCATGATCAATTTTAGCTTGCAACCTCCAACTACTTTAGAAGAGCTTTTGGAAAAACAATGGGTTGAAACTTCTAATTTCTTAATGGGACAAGCTCAGCATTTTGATGGTTTGTTTTTCATTTTTGATACATCAGTCTTTTTTTTTATATATGTATAATCGTATATATATATTTTTTTATGCATGAACTCTGTTAAATTTCTTAATTATTTTGTGACCAGCTGTTTTTTTTTTTGTGTGTGTGTGTGTCATTAGACTTCATAATTCCAGAACAAAATAGGAATTTTTTTTAATTAAGTAGCAATACGATTACAAAAAAAAAATTTCATATTAAACAAAACTTAAGTTAGCTTTTCAATATATGAAATCTTTTTTCCTCAGTTGCATCTATGATATCATGCCTTCATGAACTTCGCCATGAGAACAATCGTTTGGAGAAGCAAATATCCGATCTAGTCTCTCGTAGGGACTCGCTGTTGGCTATTAATGCTCGTCTCAAAGTGCTTCCAGGTTCGCCCGAGAATGCCATGAACAATAACATGCAGTATTCTACTTTGTCTCTTCTCAATGCCAAACCCATTTCTCCTACTGAAAGGCATCATCCAGCAATGGCCACCAATTTTACGAGTTACATGTTTGACAATGGCATGGTTCATAGTACTCAGGTAAAAATCTTAATTTGATTTTAAGATTTTGGTTTTTTATTTTGTGTGATAAAAAGTATTTGTTATTTACATTCTTAGTTTATATATTTTCTGAGAAAATTCAGTAAAATTTCTTTTAAAATGATTTAATTTGTCAAACAACTCTTTATTCTGCTATTCTAATAAAATGTATTCCTTGAACTCTTTTGGGTTAACTTTTATTTTGCATGTAATACAGATACTCACTTCATGCATATATAAAAAATGTATATTTAATGAACATAAATACTGTGTGAGACATCTTGGATCATTGTCTAAACCAGAGGTGGGGTTCCTATGAGTTTCTTGTGCAGCCCTCATGAAAGCTAGCACTTGTATTAATTAATATTTAATTATAAAGATTACAACAGTTTGCAAATCAGTGGAAATAAAAAAGGACATGAATGTATGTGTGTTTCAATGACTGCTTGTGAGAATAGCCAGTTGTACATTTCAAATGTTAGAACACCACCTAATGCGACATGGCAATACTACCAGACATGCTTATAGAGGATCAGTTAAGGCTTCATGTCATGATAAATAAAAACACCAATAGTGAAATATGAAAAGTTACAACAGTATCTATGAATTAAATAATTTTATAAAAAAATAGTTATCAATGATTAATTATTATAACAAATTTTTTCCTAATGTTAATACAGAAATATTTTATATTGTAACTTTTTATATCAAATAATAAAAAAATAAGGATTTAATTCTTTTAATAATATTTCTATATAATGTACAAAATTGTTAAATCTATACAAAAACTAATAATTTCATAAAAGTTTTGTTTATAGATCATCGACCAATACTACCTCCTTTATTACTATTTAATTAACATGTGGCCTCTAATGGTAGAAAGGTTTCCCAGCTCTGGTCTAAACAATTTTTAATAATAAAATGTTTGTTTTTAAAATTTTAATCTCTCATGCTGTGATGACATGCTGTTCACCTCACTTGTTATTTGTATCTAACTTGGGAATAATGTGCTTTGTGCATCTACTGAATTTACTGTATTTCTGCTACTTAATTGCTCAGAACAGCTTTATCTGCATGTGCAATTAGAGTTATTGAAGAAAGCTGTAGTTAATGCAAAATTTTATTAGTTTGAAAGTGGTATAATTACTACCTAGCAGTGTAAAAATAGTAAATTTATTATTTTTTTATTAATAATAATTTTGATTTATTTTGCCATGTGCATATAATCTCGAACACTAAGAAATATTCATTTTAAATATTTCAGTTTAGTATTGCAGAAGAAATCTTGCACAATGTAAATATTCTCATGAATATGAATCATCGGAAGAAGGCCTGTAGGTATACAAATAAGTGGGAATGTTTTCCAAGAAATATTCTGGCTGCGAAAGGTAAAGGAAAACATTAGTGAAGGTGCAAGCAATGTGCAAATCAATGAAAACACAATTAATCTTCTGAGGATGCAAGAAAATGCTTTGTGCTATTGCACTTCTTTGTCATTTTGAAATATACAATAATGAATGAAGTTATTAATAAAGAGCTATAAAATATTGGCCTATTTATATATATATTTATTTAAATAGTGTAATGGTATACTTTTTGTATATGCAAAAGCTCATTGGAGTTGCTTTGACACAGAACATCTTCACTAAATTATACTCATTTTGCAATTGGAAATTGATAAAGAATGAGATGCATGTTCAAATAATTCAATTTTTCAGTTGTATCACAGCATGGTTATTTGGAATTTTGTTATTTCCTTTGTGTGTATATATATATTGAAGTTGGATTGCATTCAAAAAGTATTTTCGTTATTTTAAAAATAGATTCAAACAACTTTTTTGTGAAGCGAAAATTTCTTTTATTGAAATTTGGAATAGTAAATTTATTGGGTAATTTGTCAAAACATCATTTTTGAAAATAAATGCTATGGTTTTGCAAATTCAAATTTCTTTTTATAATTTGTGTCAAAATTTCTTGTGCTGAAACGAAAGGAAAAAAAAAATTGGCAAGTTACTATTGAAGAATATTTTGTTCTATTGTTAAATGAACAACATGAAGTATTCTGTTACCTTTCTTTTAAATTCTTATTTGGTTGATATTAACACACATACATGTTTTGGTAACAAGCCAGTGGTATGAAATCATCAATAAAATTTCTTGAATTCTTATTTGGCATATATTTTACTATGGAAGGAAAAATCTGAATCTATCTTAAAATGCAATACTTTTTGAGCAAACTGTAAAATAAAATGTCTAATAAATATTTAGTATGTAGAAATGGTGATTTTATATTGTTTATCTTTATAAAAATTGTTTTATTGAAATACAAATACTGATTATGTATTTCCTATGTAGTGGCTTAACCTTTACACTAATCCAAATGATGCTCAAAGGGTATGTGTGTTACTTGATGTTTCTATTAATTATATTTTCCACTTTTAATATTCCTTCTTTTAATTAGTAATTTTGACTCTTTAGGATTTTGGTGGCCATAAAAATCCTATGGCTGGTCATAGTCCTGTTGCAACTGTTGGATCCAGCAGTTTACCTCTGACTCCAAGCCCAATCCCTTGTAGTCCCATTCCAAAATCTGAGGTCTATCCTCATGTATGTTTTCTCTTATATATTCTAAATATATATTACACTGTAAATAACTTGTATTCACAGTTATTGCTTTTGATTTCCATTTGAAATTGTTATCAAACTATATTACTTGTTTAAAGTTTATGAAAACAATTTTGTAGTACTCATTTTAAAATATGTATCATAAAATCTCGCATATAAAGCGTACCTATACTTTCCAGCTGCAGTTTTTGGGTATATTTGCCGTATAATGCAACTTCCATTTTTATGAAAAAAATCTGAAATGTGCTGAATACTCTTGTATTTTGAAGCCATCTATTCCAGGTTTTTGAAAAAATAGTATGCTTCTAGAAGTACATCTCTTTAGTTCATAAGGTATGTTATTTCTTTTAAAGAACAGTATCTCCATATGTGTAGAAGTCTTAACTTTGTTATGCACTTCTCTCTTTTTTCTTTTTAAAGCTATCATTTTTATACCCGGTGTAGAATGCACCCTCATAAATTTTGAAATTTACAGGTGTGCACTTTACACCAGGTATAACAATGATTGCTTTAAAAATAAAAAAGAGAAGTGCATAAAAAACTTAATTCTACACATATGGAAATATTGTTTCTTTAAAAGAAATAACATACCTTATGAACTAACGAGTTGTACTTCTAGAAGTATACTATTTTTTCAAAAGCCTGGAATAAATGACTGAAAGGTAAGAATACTGCACTCTTACATTTCAAGTTTCTTCATAAAAAAGTGGGTAAGCATTATATGGCGAGTATACCTAAAAATTAAAAATTGCAGCTCGAAAATACAAAGTGCACTTTATACACAGGATTTTGCAGTATTTTTTTCCTGTCAGTGGAAGTTATAAATAATAGAAATTATACTGACCATAAATATGTAATGAATGCCAAAATAACCTCACAATCATTTAAATACGGTGTGACACAAAAAAAACAGGAACTTTTTAAGTATCTAATAAAAAACCAGGAAGTGATAGAAGAAAAATATTTTATTTGTTGTTGAAATCTGAAAATTTGCAATTTAAGAAACATGAACAGAATTTATCATTTTTTAAAATTATATCCTTTAGATGCTGTCCTTCTATACCAGGCATGTCAAAGTTGTGTTATGTTAGGGGCCGCATGATATTTATTTATATTAATTTGGGGCTGCATGTTTTTTCAATGAACAAAAAATTAATAAAATAAAATTTTTAGAATAGTTATATTATGTATTTATTATGCTGAATGTTTCGAATACTAAGCATACATAGTCCTTTTATTTTTAAAGTTATTTTTCTTTACTTAAACTATAAATATTTCATATATATAGTTTAAAAAAATTAAATTTAGAATAAATACAATTTAATATTACTTTTTAGAATATTTTGGACATCGTTTTTCCTATATAAGAAGTCATCAAAATTTGGTTGAACATATTAAGCTGATGAAATTTTTAAAACTGATAAGTGCAGATTGGGGTTAATCTTGGCCTTACTGAATTTTTGTTATTTTCCATTAAAAAGTTGTTGCTTGCCTAAATAAGTGCTTCCGAACACAGCTGTTACACGCGTAACAAACAATAACATTTTAGGAAACCAGTCTACAGATAAATATGTATAATAATCTGGAACTTCCCCTTCAATACATTTTTACTTTATCAAGAAAATCACATTGGATTTCAATTGATTCCATTTGTAAGTTTTCATCAAGAATTTCAACATTGATTAATAGAGGTGAAGTAAAAAGATGGAATTGTAATTCTCAGTGCTTAAAATTACAAAAATCTTCCATCGAATTCCATTTCTAACAATTTGATTTTGTGAGCATATTCTGAATCAGTAGATATTGAATATTGAAAGCTTTCAAAATGAGACTAATTTTCTTTTCCTATTTGTTTTCACCAAAGTAATAATGTTTGTTTGAAAGAATTAATATTATCAAATAGCATTGCAACAACATGATTTTTGCCTTAAAGCTTAAGATTAAGATTACTAGTAATATAAAATGAGAAAGTAAGGTCTCTTATCCATTGTCCATCTTTTAATTTAGCCATTAACAAATTTTTGTTTCCAAAAAAACTATGATTTCGTCCAGCAATTTGAAGAATCATTTTAACACTTAATGACTCAAAAGCTATCCAACTTCTATATATTATTATAGTCGGTGTATCAATATTTTGTCTTCCAGAAATGAAGCAAATTGACAGGGATTAAGTCTACGCGCTGGGATATAATTTAAATTTTGTAGACTATTTTTAAAACATTGGAGCACAGTACATGCTGATAAGTAATACAATGGAAAAGCTCAAAATTATTATTACCATGCTGTTTACATATTTCTTTTAATCTTGCAACAACTCCTTTAGTAATTCCAGTCACTGCCGGTTTATCCATCGAGCGCTTGGGGCTGGTGCCCAGAAGGGCCCAAATAAGCTGGACTTAAACACATTTCGTAATTAATTTCGATCCTCCAATGCCAAGGGGGCCTGTAAATCTTCTGCTCCCAGGGCCCGAAATGAGCTAAAATCGGCACCATCAGTTGCAAGACAAACTGACTTTTCCCATGGTAACCTCTTCTAAACTTTCATAAGTGCATCAAAAGTAGCATTTCCAGTGGTTGGCATAGGAATGATTTCAAAAGTTCTTCTTTCATTTTGAAACTAACATCACATCCACAAATAAAAATGAATGAGTCAGTAGAGTAGGCTTGAAATGTTGATATTTTTTTAATCAAGTCAATTTCTCAAATTCTCAGCTATTTGATTAACTCTGCTGTCTACACTATTTCGGCTTAAACTTGCGTCTGTTAATCGGACTGAACAGAATACTTCCATCATTTTAAGTAAGCATTTACTAATAAATTTCCCTTCAGTAAATGGTTTTGATCTATGTGTGTGCTTGCTGTTAAATATGATGTAATATATAATTAACTTTTACAGCAGTGGTATTCTTCAACAAATTTAATGAATACACTTTGTTGTTTTTGAAGTTTGTTATGTTCACATGTAATTGATTTAAAAAAAAAAATAACCTCTTCATCAGAATTTAAATTTTAAAATGATAGTGAAGAAAAACATGGAGCACTTAATTTTTGTGCTCATTGCATAAATGGTGTAGTTTTATTTATTTTAGTTTTAAACATATATGAATGTTGTGAGAGCATATATGAAACATGAGCATTTCTTAAATTATGTGAATTTAAACCAATTTTCACTAAAACTAATTTAATTAACTATTTTGCAAACATAATTGTTGAAATTTATAATTGTATATATTTGTGTTCTAGTTGTCTGCCTACAATCATGATTCTAGTCCTCTTAGCCATATTCCACTTGTAAGTAATCCTCAAGCACAACCATCTCATTTATATGGACCACCTGTTGCCATCTCAGATGCATTACTCATTAATGATGCAACTTCATTCAACTCATTTACGTGTCCTAATGGTTCAAATGATGCACAGGTTAGATTTTTCGCAGTACTTTTAAGTTTATCATAAATTTTTTAATCTTTTTTTTCTCCCATAAGTTTTAAAGATATTTTCATGTAGATATGAATTCATTTAAATAATGTTAAAACCTGAAATTAAAATTGTTATTGTAAGCTTTTAAATTGTTAACTTAGAGTGTACAAGTTTACAAATTAATCAATGATAGCAGAGTTTTCTAATCCATTTGCCTAAGTCATGATTTTACCAAATCTTATTGTATACAGATGCAAAGTATGCTGCTTATTGAATTTTTAATTGGGCCTTAAAATTCTCTTGTAGTTTCTTGCTGAATTTATGGAGAATGAGGTACTGGCTAGGGTTTCTGATTTCGCGGGTTTTTCCATTCCTGGGAATGTAGCTGCTGTTCCTGGAAATACGTCAAAATTTCAAAAAGTTTTGAAACGAGTTATTTTTAAATAAAATTAATAATAATTATATATAAAATAAGGGTACATAAAAATTCCAAAATTAATACTTATTTATATAATGAGCTAAAAAATGTATAATTGATTATTCCTTTTTAAAATAGGATTTCAGAAAGCATAAGCAATTTATACTTTTATCACTCAGTGTAGTTTTAAGCTTTGTGACGAACAATCCGGCAGCAGAAAATGCTCTCTTGGCTCCAACTGAGGTTGGAGGAATTGTTTTTAAAACCTCACATAGTTTTATAATGTTTGGTGATGGATTTTCTGTCGAGTTGAACAATTGCATCTCTTGTTTCATGATTTTATTGAAACTAGTATATAAAACTTTTGTTTTAGAGTAAATTGCTTTCTCTAATTTTTTGTTCAATGTCAAAGGTTTTTCTTTCAAAATCTCCATGCTCTCTTCTGACTGCGAAGAGTTGGACATTGATTCCTCTTCTCAGAAAAACCTTGTCCCTATCTTTTGGGCTTAGCTAACCAAACAATTTTTACTAGGCAATTGTGAAATATCGAAAGTAACTGCAGCTGCTTCATATTTTCTCCCAAAATTCAGGTATTGCATTAATTCTATTAAATTAACATTGCTTCTCATTAATTTTATGGATTAGAGAATATTTCTTATTTTTCTCAAATTCTGAATTTTTGTTCGTTCAATTCTCCAATAACAAAAGAAAACGCACCTTCTGCAGTTAGTAAAGTTGCATTTCGACTGCATAATTTTCCTACTGGCTTTAAGCCTGCTACAATTATAGTCACAGTTTCAAACTCTACATTGACCATCATTTGTTCTTCTTTAATGTCAATTAATGCTTTTAAAATTGCTGGCTTTATTTCTAAAAATCTTTCAGGCATTGCCAACAAAGAATTCCAGCATGTTTTGGTATCCAAAGAAACCATCTTTTCACAGCCAAACTCTTCTTTAACATATTTTTGTAAAATATCATTCTTGGGATGTGATTTTCTGAATAATTTTACTACTTTTTAATCTTTTTATATTTTCATTTATGTTAGTTGTTTTTTCCTGCATAAGTGATATGAAACAAAACGTCTGTTCCTACACCACTTTCCAATTCTAAATCTAATGCTTTGTCTAAATCTTCAATTAGCTCTTCACTTTCAACAATGTTTTCTCCCAAATCTATTTGTTTATTATAGAACACATCACACACAGCTTGGTGTATGGTGTGTGCATAGCACTGGGGTGATACTCACAACTCATTATTTTTCCGAACTTAACCATCATACTAGCACCATCAGTAACACAGGCAACTATGTGCTTTTCTATTATGATTCTGAATTCCTTTAGTTTAGTCTCAACTACTTTAATACAATTTTCTGCTGAAAAGGATCCACTAATTCTTAGCATTCCAAAATTAAAGATTTCACCCTCATTGAAGTGAATGTTTATGTTCAAAAATTGTCTATATTTAAGCAATGTGATTCCCCCGGGAAATCCCAGGAACTAAGTATAATTCCCCAGAATACAAAAAGTACAGAAATCTTATGATTTCCCGGGAAAGAAACCCTAGTACTGGCTTATGTTATTTTCACGTCATTTGATTGTAGTACATAATAAGCTATTCTGATTCTTTTAATAAGTACAGTTACCAAGTGATCATGGTCACCAACTTCTTAGTTTGCTGTGTATAAATCAGATCATCAGTTTTAGCTCTAAATCTTCAGAAAGGCATGTGAAGCAAAGATGCTGCACATTAATTGGAACTCAGCATCAAAGCCTTATGTTATGTGAAATTTAATTTGGCTTGAGTGCCATTCTCATTAGATGACTGTACTTGGAAAATTAAGAGGTCCATTGCATATACACTGCTGGCCACAAAAAATGCAACACCAAGAAGGACTATAGATATCACAGCAAAATTTATTTGGCAGATAAAATATTGTACAAAGATCAAACGATTAAAATTATAGCCTCTTGTGACGTGTGGATGATGAAAAAATCAGCAGTTAGTGTAGCTGTCATTGTTGACTATAACCGCTGCCACACGCCTTGGCATAGAATCAAAGGGGCTTTGGTTGTGTCCTTGGGGTACATCAGTCCATGCGGCTTCCACATATTGCCAAAGTTGACCTGGAGTTGCAGTGGGTGGTGTATTCTGGGTCAGTCTTTGTGCAAGCATGTATCATATGTTTTTGATTAGCGATAGATCAAGAGAACAAAGCAGGCCAAGGAAGCAATTTAATCTGATGGGTAAAGAAGAATTCTTGAACATTGCATGCCACGTATGGTCACTAATTATCCTGTTGGAATATGGCTGATCACTGAATTTATGGGAGGACCACATGCTCCAACGCCTCAGAGATGTAGTGCTGACTGTTCAGTGTACCTGCAATGCATACTAGAGGGGTGTGGCAGTGAAATCCAATACCACCCTAAACCATGATACCTGGTGCGGGACCATTGTGGCAATGCATAACATAACGGTTCAGCAGCCTCTCACCACAGTGTCTCCAAACTTGAATTCAACCATCATGATGTTCTAGGCAGAATTGGGATTCATCTGTAAACACAATGTTGTTCCATTCCGTTGTACATATCCGCTGTTCATCACACCATTGGCGGTGCAAACGCCTGTTGTTTCGAGTCAAGGGTTTTAGGCCTTTCAGGCATTCCACTCTGCTGCAAACAACGTTGAATGGTACAAGGGGACACCAAATGATGCATAACATACTGAATCCGTTGTGCTATGGTTTGTGGTGTGGCTGCAGGAACCATCACTGTCAGGCACATCATCCATGCTTGTCATTACGGGCAGTGGTGCAATGAAGTGGGTGTGATCATCCTCGTCAGTCCATCGTTTCCTCTTGCATCCAGCAATGACGGATCCGCATCACAGTTTTTTGGTTTCATCCAACACGTTGATCGATTTCTCTGGAAGAAATCTGCAATCCCTATAGGCTACTTCCTTGGTTGAATTCAGAAACTTGGTCAAAAGACGCTCGTTGTTTTCCATGAGGCATAGGTAAACAGCTTGCACAAAAAAAGCATGAAAAAACAATTGCTGTACTTCCAATCTACCGTGGTGTGCGCTATAAAGTTAATGATTTGCATATTTTCATCACTGCTAACACATGATGTAAATTTCACATGATTTGCACTACTCCTTCAGGATGTTGCATTTTGTGTGGCCAGCAGTGTAGATTCAGAGATCATTCTAATGATGGATAGCTGAAAATTATGTATACAAATGATAAAATGAACATAAAATATTTTTTCGTTAGCTGAAAAGAAAGCAGTGGTGAAATTTAATGTTTTAAGTTTCTTTTTGAAATGAACTAATGCACACCAGTTACCACAGCCATAATATAGAGTAGAACTGAAGAGATTGTGTTTGATACAAAATTAGAAAACCTGGCATTTGAAAAAATGAATCTTTTTTTTTCTTCCCCCAGAGATCAAAAGATCTAGTTGTGGCATTTTTTGTAAAATAATGGTAGAACTGCATAATGAAAGTAATTGTTACTTTCTGATTGAAATGAAATCACATTAGTGTTATATGTTATTATACACATGTATTTAAGGCTGTCTTCAGTTAATGTTAAAGAATAGGACTCAAATATTAATATTGTATTCTGACTGTGCTATCCTGTATAGAATCACTTATTTTATCATATTACTCATTTTTGTCCCAGTTGTGTGTGTGACACATTTTTTCTTTTATAAAATTGTGTTTCACGTTTTTTCTTTTTTTCCTTCTATACCGTAATGCTAAATGTGAGCTATCCCCTTGCGTGTTAATAGGAAAAACTAATTATTTACAAAATATTTTGAAATTTTAAAAACACTTTATTATAAACAAATGTATGAGTTACAATGTCACAAATTTCTATAAAAATTGAGGTATTTTTTCTGTTTGGAAATGTGCTCTGTGTTAAGTTCACACTTTCCTACATATGGCGAAAACACCATTAAGGAGATTAACCCATGTAATGGCCTGTTTTTTAAGCATTTTTTGGAAATTTTTTTTTTTTTTGACGATCAGTAAAAGACGCAGATGACCATTGCATTTTTTATTATTTATTTATATGTATCTTAAGAGTGCATATAAATTTTTAGCCAAAAATATCCAACAGAATATGAGTTATAGCACTCTGAACACACACCCCTCGAAAAAATGGATGCTCACTTCCTCAATGATTCCTGCTGATTGGCTTACCTGAAATAAAATAAAAAATTAATGGCATTTTAATCTATAAGCTTAAATGTACCGAATGAACTATTTTCAATTGAAAATATCAAGAATTGGATTTTTGGTAGACCTCTGAAGAAAAAGTTTTGAATTTCATGAGCGTTTTTGTTATAAAAAATAGAAATATTTTAAATTTTGGAATGATCGTAGTTCATTTGGTGCTTAAATTTGTGCCGAGTCTACCCTATAAATTGAAAAATACAGTTTTGAGAAAAACACATTTCAAGTCCAATTAAAACAATGAAAATCTGAACTTAGCTCTATGAACAACTGCTTCTTTTAACTGCTGTATCTTAAAAACGACTTAAAAATCACTTTACCGCCGTATTTTAGACATGTTAAGAAAGCAATTTATGTAAGTAAAAAAAATTTTGATTTTTTTTTTTTTTTAACCCATCACATGGGTGAACCCTCTTAAAAGGTTAATTATTTTAAGTATCTGTGTTGTTGAAATTCAAATTTTGGAATGTAATATTTTTTCTGTTTCTTTTAGGATGAGCAATCCTCTACCGCTGTGTACCAAACCATATCTCCACCTTTCAGTAATCCAGAGACTGATTCTCCAAACAATACATCAGTTCATTCAGTCTGCAATAACATCGTTTTTCATCCTAATTTTGAAAATGCACTGCAAAGCGCTAACAGCAGCTTGGAAGAAGACAGATGACTAGAACTGAATGATTAATGTAATTTTGTGTTAGACTCTTACTCTTGTTTTACATTGGCTTTATTAGGTCTTGACATAAAAACTAAAAGTATTTTGCTGGTGTAGCAAGCTTTTAATATGAGTGTGTTTTAATAGTTAAGTTTTAAGTGTGTGTTTGTTGTACATATTGACATTGTGTGTTGAAAGCATAATGGTCATGTCTTGGAAAGTCTGTTGATTGACGTTCTCTTTGAAAAGATAACATTTCGAATACTATAAGTTGTTTTTATATCTTTTAATAAAAATCTATGTCTTTGTTTTATTTGGGAAGTTAAATAATGCAGAATTTTGTAAAAATGTAGGCCAATTTATGAAAATTATCTTGTTAATCCTTTTATTGTTTGTATTTTAAAATTGTATGTGTACAATAAAGTAAAGTATTTTTTTGAAAAAGTGATTATATAATTAATAATTCTGTTTTTAAATTTTCTTTGATTGATTATGTATTTTTAAGGGTTACTTCATTGTTTTTTTGTTGTGCTTTTTAAAAGGGATTTAAGCAAAAAGAAATATTTTGACCGGTAACTTATTAAATTTCCAAACTAGTTAATTTTAATGTCTGACTAAGTGTTGCTTATTTATATCATTTATGGATTAAAATAGAATATTTGAATCTAATTAACATTTATTTGAAAAAAAAGAATTCTTAATACCTGAAAGAATACAACATACTTATTACATTGTCTAAATTAGGGGTGTCCAACACGCGGGCCGCATGTGGCCCGCCAGTATGTAAGTTGTAGCCCGCCGACTGTTTTTAAAAAATTTTTAAATATCAGTTTTTTCATTTTGAAATTTATTGGAGGAGAAATTTATATATATATATATACACACACACACAATGTATTTGCCTGTTACCTGTTTTAAAATAAATCCCTTTTGATAATAGAAATGTCCTTTAGATTAAAATAGATTTATATTTAATCAAACAGTTACATTTGATTTTACTGTAATAAATTACTTTTTAAATAAATTTCGAATTCTATTATGCATATCCTTTACTATGGGTGGTACATGATTCTCTGTGTGTGCGACTTTCATTTCTCCTCCTCCTTTTCTGTTTGGAGTGCCCAAAAAGCAAGAGGCAGTCAGGGATGTTTTTTAAAGTTTAAAATAAAATATTCAGGATGGTTAAGATAAATGACAATGTATACTTAATCGTTTGTGAATGATAGCACTATCAAATTTTGACAATGAGTAAAGAAAGATTGATTCAATAGGAACACCGTAATTTTCAAGAAAATGGCAACTGTAATATTTTCTACATTATTTGATCATTGCATTATTATATTATATAAACATTATTATATTATCTATGCCTGTATACATGAAAAGTAATGAAAACAATAATAATTATTCATTCTGTTTTTAATTTTCATTCCAATAAAGGTTTTTTTGTTTCCAAATCTGATATAAAGGTACGTATTTTTACGTGCGGCCCGCGAGATCATAATGTTTTTCTGACGTGGCCAGCAAGGTCATATAGGTTGGACACCCCTGGTCTAAATGTTTTCTACTTTTAAAAGAAATTCAAATAGTAGTTAAAAATATGTTGTTTTTTTAAAGTCATATAATCAAAAACAAGCATGACAAAACCATTGTGTGCTATACAAAAACAAAATTTTGAAATCTGATGAATATTTTCAGAAAATTTATCCAATGTATAAAAGCTTCATTTATAAATTTTTTTGGAATCAAAAGGAATGAAGCTTTGAAATCAGTTTCATGAGAGCTTGAAGAATGTAAGGAAAGGGATTGATAATTAGATTTAGTACAAAGAATAGTGTCAAGTATTGCTATTTATTTGAAACTCACTATTTTAAGCTTTAGAATTTTTATTCACTAAAATTTGGAAAGTAGAGTGCAATGCACAGTGTACATGCAGGTGTCTTTTGAGATGTATTTTAGAAATATTTGAATTTGAATGAATCTAATTGCTTGTGCGTAGTCAAATGATTTTAAAGGACCTAGTAAAGCCATAATTGCTTTAATCATATTAAACCTTTTAGAACTCTTGTATTCTGACTATACTCACTGCCAGAGTGGATTTATGTGGTGATAGGTTATAACTGTAAATCTAGTGTAGATATAGAATTCGTATTGTTAGAAATATTGTTATAGCCATTTTGTGTTTTTACCTCTTAATAAAATTTTTAATCTTTTCGATCCTGGGTTCATTCAACCCTTTTTTCGGTATTTCGAAAGGAACCTGCAACATACACGTTGGTAGATTATTCAATGTGTAATTTTTTTCTTCTTTTTTTTTATTTGATAAAATGTATAGTTTTCAAATAGTGTAAATAGACATTCAGGTTTTTAAAATGCTGTTTGTTTCAGAAAATTATTTTTAATAATAAAAAAAAAATTAGAACTAAAGATGTTGTCTTGTTCCAAAAATACTGTATTTAACTTGTAAATTGACTGTTAAGAATTGGTTCAAGTTTATTATCTAAAATTATGTGTTGGTATTGTAATTTGATTGAACTCTAAACGTTTTTTGTTCGTTATGTGAATTTTGTACATTTCTGTATTAATTTTGAATATCGGCAACACTCAAAGAAACTGTTGTTTTTAGTATAACAATGCAATATTAATTTAATTAGGATTGTGTCAAGTGTTAATTTTTAGCACAATTCAAGACTATCAATGAGGAAAGATACTGAAATACTTATTTTAAGGTAATTTTAGTATTAATGTTTTGTAAACTGACTATGTGCTTATAAGATACCCCAGGAAAAAAATCTAATTTTTATGACTCTTAAATAAGTTTAAGCTTGCTTAATGAAGGTATTAAAACATTTCACCACACTAGCAGATTTTTATAGTAGTATTTCCTTCATCATTTTGATGGCTGAATATAGAAAGAATTTTCTCTCGTTGCTTTCTGATATCACATGTATAGAAGCATTTATACAACATTTATATAACAGTATTTAAAATGCTCCATAGACTGCCTCTTTTTATATTCATCGCCAAGTGAGAGTAAGAGTTTCGAACTGTGCTTTATCTTACGTATCAAACACTGCCTAGTATTATTCCAAACTACTGAGAAGTTCTCCAACAACAGCAAGCGGGCTGTTTATCACAGCCATAATCTTAAGGTGTTCATTTTCAGGTTTATGCCTTATACAATTTGTATGTTTTTTTATCTTTTCTATACCATGACAAAACAACACTGCCAGTTTTGTATGATAATAAATGTTGAATGTTTTATTTTACAACTTAGTTCCCTCTTTTTTGTGCTGACTCACTTTATACAATGATTAGTTGCATTCGTCAGTATATAACTTACATAGTCATATTGTTTAGAAGTCATTGTGTATAGTGCTAATTTACAATCTTGGTATGTTATTAATGTGTTAAGTTTCATTTTGAATGCTGTGTCCAGTTATTTGTAATAATGCTTATTATATTGTAATTATTGTTTTGTTAATCATTATGTTTATACACTATTTTAAACCAGTTATGCTCATTATATAGTTGAAAGCACCAAAAATCCTAAATAATTATGAAGGCTACATATCACTAAAAAAAATATGAGTTGATCTATTAGATTTTTCAGAAGGTTGTTAGTGAAAAAATTAATTTTTAAGTCAATCTGAAAGGTATCTCCTCTGATACTTTAACAAGTTTGCTCTTCATCTTTGAGCATAACAACTTTCTCAAGTGAGTGAGTGAATATTAATTCCACACTATTCAGCTACTCAAGGGTTTTTGGCTACAGATATTGTAATTTTAAACCATGGTAAAGTGACAACACCTGAGCTGGCACCCCTTCTCCAAACTTCCACACCAACGGGAGGATGTTTGAGCCTCAACATATTTAATATCCATCAGTCCCCTTGGCACGGAATAACTTTCTCAAATGAAGGTTTTGAAAAATGCTAATTTTTGTTGCAGGATATTGTAAAGCAATTGAGTTATGTAGAGTTTATTTGATATTTATCTTATGTCAGTTGTCAACAATTAATAAGTGTAGGTTTTTAAATAATGAAGCTATAAATGTTTTGCTATACAGCTGTCTTAGAAAATAAAACTAGTCAGTCATTTTAACGAAAATGCACATATTTGTGTATAAAAACTTTATCATTTCTTTTACTGAGTTCTGTAAAAAAAAAAGTTCTAACATTTTTTTAAAAATCTTTTAATAGTAGATGCTATTTTTTTATTTTTAAGGATTTTTGTGAAAAAAATTTAACATGCAATATTGCTCCTGAATATTTAGCATTTCATTTAATGAACTTTTCTACTTTGAGGAAGCAATCCCCCCTATTCTTCGAAATTACTTTTCCATGTACAGTGTTTCATCAGTGATATTTAAAGCTAGTTTTGATAAAGCATGAAAATATTGTAATATTTGTCATGTTTTAACTAGTCGTTTATTGCTCAATTTCTTGTTGCATTTTTTATGTTAATCTGCTTATTTAATTTATAAGCTCAATGTATGCCTACTCGTGAATAGCTAATATGTCTTTTTCGGATGAAAATAATTCATAACTCAAATTCTCATTTGAAGTTTAGTTTTTATCTGTTTAAACTTCAGTATACTTTTGTACTTGTAATAAGTTTTTTAAATATTTACTCCTTACAATTTATAATTTTAAGGTGAATAAAAAAATTGGTTCCCTCCACATTAAGATTCTGTAAAATCAATTGAGAATTCATAGATCAACTTATATTTTGTAATATGTAGTAACTGCATAATTATGTGTAAAGGCATTATTTAAATAATTTTATTTAAGGCTTGTGTTGATATTTATTTTCATTTTAAAGTTTTTGAAATGCTATGTTTTTAACAGTTAATGATTGTTAAAAAATTGTGGATTTTTTTAACAAGAAAAATCCAGAATATTTTACCTCAAGTTGTAAATCTGATATCTAAATTATGTTGAAACATGTAGATTGTCATTTGTAAATAAAGTTTTATTGTTAATCTTTCTCAGTTGTATATTTTTTAAGTGTTTATGAAGTAAAAATTGTGTGTTTTAATCATAATTTCTCACAAATTAAAAAGCATTTAACAAAAACTTCCAGAAACCATATTCAGTTCATTTAAAATTTTAAAAATTCATAATGTTATTCAGATTATTTTATTGCCTTACAAATTTTTCTTTTTTCAAATGATTCTATTTAAAATCATCCCTTTATTACTTATGGGCATTGATTATATTAATAACATCCCATTCTATTCACTTATGTGTACATTTTAATAATCATAATGTGCTAAAAACCTCCTAGTAATTTTAAAGCATATTTGTGATAATTCTTTAAAAATTACTCAGGTCTTTATTTAAACAAGAACTATAGGAGTGAACAGAGAGTTTGTCTTATTTAAAATATGATTTCTTCAATAATGCTCTGCTAGGCATACAAATATTAAGATTTTCATAAATCAGGATTGAGGGGGGGAGTAATGATTTACTTAAGGTTATATTGAAGCACCTCTTATATATTGTGTATTTTTACAAACACAGTTGGACCTCTATATAACGAAGTCGCTAAATCCCGGAAAAAGTTCGTTATATAGAGGTTCTCATCTTTTAATATACTTTATAAAACAAATTTTAAAATCATAAGCACTAATTATTAAAAAAAAGTAATTATTCACACCTTTTTTTAAATTAATATATGCTTGTTTTATATATCTTACCCATCAAAAAAGAAAGGAAAACAAGAAAAAACAAATATCGAAGAATTCACTGGTATTTTCAATATTAAGAAAATAATTTTATACTAAAATTAATGAATTTTAAGGGCATTTTATAATTTAAAGCATACATAAGTAAAATTAAACATACATTATTTTATAATTAGAACACGAGGACAACTCCACTGAATGTGAAAGGGGATATCGAAGATGTTTCTACTAACTAGACAAAGGGAGTTAAAGGTTGCACTTGCATGAAACGTCCAGAACTTTATAGCTCTCGGCGAGTTAGGATCTAATAAAACCAGTTCAAGATTTATAACCACCATAAAATGTATTAAAGAGAGAATAACTTGAATTTTTTTTCAAAAATACTTTAAAAAAAAGGGAGAACAAAAATTGAATCACAAAAGAAAAATTTTTCGTTATATAGAAAATGCACTTGGCTATAGAGAGGTTATTTTACGAATAAAATCGTGAAATGTTCAAGGTTCCAGGAAAAAGTTCGCTATGTAGAAAAATTCGCAATATAGAGGTTTGACTGGATATAATGGTAATGTGTGTGATATAACTGCATATGTGTATCCTGTTTCCACAATCGGTCATAGATTATCTCAGCAAAGTTTAGGAAGCTTTGCATATAGATAACTTTGAACATAAAAATAAGTAAAGGTACTTATTGGGGTTATAGGAAGCGACTGCTTTTCAATTGTGTTGGCAACACGAACATTGGCAGTATAATCGTGCGAGATACTTTCTGTACGAGCATAATACTGGAACTGAATTTGGGGTGTGTTTTCTACATGATGCTGTGTATTTGGATACATGATTCCTTTAACCAATAAGTGCCTAACTAAAAATTCTGCTGAAGAATCAAGTACAAAAAAATATATCTTCATAAATAAAAAAATTGCATTGATACAACATTTTGTAAAATATATAAGTTAAAAACTTTTTGTGAAAGGAACATTCTAAATTTTTTTTTACTCAAGTAAAAGAAATATGTTTGTTAATAAAAATTCAAAGAATACTTAATGCCAAAAGTTCTGTTGGCTTATCGCTCTTAAATCTAAAGAAAATTTCTAACATATAAGGAATGTGGATGCAAAAACATGCATCGACTTTTTTTTTTTTCATTATAACTAAAGTAGAATCTAATCAATATTATTAGAAAGATTTTTTTTTAATAAGTAATAGAAAAATTTACTTCATTATTACCAAAATAAAATCTATAATTAATATGAATAAAAAGATTTTTTTTAAAAAAATTAAGCAATAGAGATTTATACATTTTTGAGAAATGTTCTAAATACTAAAGTTAAATATTTAAAATTAAGTAAAATAATGCGTCTTCAAGATTAAAGTTGATATAAATTTAAATTTAGGAATTAAAAAAAAACCATTATTTTAAGATTTAATAACTTTTTTATAAATGTAGTCTTGTAAAATCTTTAGTAATACTTTTTCTTAGATTACATGTCATACAGCACAAAAATCGATGAATAAAATGTTCCATTGAAAGAGTATAAATTATTAATATGTTATAAAAAAAATTTCATTTGGTTATTTTCCCTTTTGTCCTGAAGAGGTCTATGATTTTTATTCCTATATTCTAGGAGGTAAAAATTACTTAGTATATTTCTAAATGAAAAGAATTTGTTTTTAGATTAAAGTTGATATATTAGTATTGAGAAATGATCATTAGGACAAGTTTCCTCTAATGTCCTTTATTACAATTACATTTTTAAATAACATATCAAAGGTCTTACCTTGTAAATACAAACAATTGATACGAGTGTGAAAGACTTTCGGTTTCTAATGCAGATAAACTTTTTCTCTCTTGATTGGTTGATTGACTTACGCCACCAGGTCTGCCGGAATTTAACGTTAACTAGTTTCTCTACTCGACAATCTTTAAGAGTTTTTCAATCGATTGGTTGTTTATTAATGGCGGCTCTAGGGCCGGAGCGGTATTTGGATCAAATTTGGAAAAAATATATATTTTTTTTTTGTTTCAAAAAATTTGCAGGGGCGTAGCTACCTCCGTATCAATGATACGGGGCCCCAACATGTGTTAGAAAAAAATCGTAAAATATTAAAGGGGCCCCCAAGCTATTTTTGATACAGGGCCCACTTAGAACTGGCTGCACCAGTGAAAATTTGATATATTTTCTGAAATATTGTCGGATGTGAATTTGGTATTTGATTTAACGTATCATACTTCCTTTTTTTGTATTCTGTATGTGTTTAATGTTAGTTTTCTTTTACTTTGAAACTTATGAGTTCGAGGCGGGAATATATGTTCAATCATGAAACTTGATAAGTTTACACAACTTTCACTACTAACTTTCTATCCCGGAGTATAGTCCCAAAGGACATTCCTTTCACCACGTCTGGTGTCAACTATCCAAAAGGGGACAGGAGCAATAAGAGTTTGGTCGATAGAGAGTCACAGAAGATGTTTTATTTTAGTCTTGAGTGTAATTACTATAAGTTAAACGTTTGTGTGATCTCCGCCATCAGTAAACTCTTTAGAAGAAATTAGTTAGCTGAAATCTCTCTCTCTCTTACACTTAACTCGTTTGAATTAATAACATGTAATTATGTCCTTAATTTCGAATTATTTTGTATTTGATTAAAATAATATATATATACAGTCGAACCTCTATATTGCG
>BMAV01010723.1:277676-295828 GCA_019973955.1 Trichonephila inaurata madagascariensis | reverse complement strand
TTATAAATCACTTTTATTCATTTTTGGTGAAACTATATTTTATTCTGAAGGCATATTTATATATAAATATTACTAAATTAAAATTGTTAAATCAAAACAATCTAAAATATAAGCAATCAACGTGTCCCACTGTCAGTGGGCCGCGGTAAAATTACCAAACGTTGACCGGTCCGCAGCGATAAAAAGTTGCGGAGCACTGATGTAGTGCACAGTATGTTGGTCCATTGCCCATTAATGTCTAATCTGTATACACACCCATTTAATACCAAAATTCGTGGCAGAGGCGGCAATACAGCAATAGAAGAGGTTTTCTTGCATATCAGCTGCACTGGCGGCACACTGTGGATGGATGCTTAACAAAGACGTCTCAAAAATGATTTTTGCGAAAATTGCTTTACGAAAATATCTAATATGGGTAATATTACCTAAGACAAATGAATGTTTAAATTCGATATGCAATTGGGTAAATTGAAAGTTTTCAATTTAATAATAGCCTTACAATTTAGAAAAACCAAATGGAGGAAAGAAGTGAGTTTTGTGTCTATTTGCATTTTTTTTTAATGTTTTACTTTTTACCCTTACCTTAGATGACTTTATAACGTCAACGTCAAGTATTAGTCAAAATAGGAAAAATTCTCTAGAGGAACGGTACATTAGGTATCTGCACGCGGGCGGCAGGTGCCCTAGGATTGATTTCCAGACTGTGCCTTTCCCTCTCAAACTCTCTAAGAAAACTTTCTCCTCCCTACTAGTTGACTCAACAAAAAGAATATTGTGTAAGTTACTCTCTTCACACACAACTACTTATGTATTAAAAATGAATCAAGTTTTTACTTCGTACTCAATCATTTCACCGATGAGACAGCACTCCCTTTTAAGGCAACTTTCTGTCCACTTGTGAATGGAGCTCTCTCTCTCCCTCTCTTACTTCCTCAGAGTGGCGTAGCTTGGGCTTTCGCCACCTGGGGCCGACCGGAAATTTGTTTCCTCTCTATTTTAATTACACTGGTCAACATGATTTTTGTCTCATGAATACCAATAGTTGTAATGCAGTTTTTTATCGTATTTTCAAATGTGTATCCGGAATTTCTCCATCACCCACAGTCTTTTTTTTTTTTAATTTTAATTTCAATTAATGTATTTAAATATTTTTTTAATAAACGCGACCATTTGTCCATTGTAAAATAAAAACTCCTAGAGCATTGCAAATAAGTTGGAACCACATGAGCTAACTCAAATGGTATCATTGCTACTGTTGTGCAAGTTCAGACATGTACAGACACTTTGGCACCAGACACAACAGACAGGCACAGCATACATTCATTAGAATGTGATGTCATTTATGAGATAGTAGTGAATCAGTAAACACGTAATTGTGAGTGCTTTGTGTCTGGATTGTTGTATGTTACGTATTTACAAATTTATTTCTTTTAATTTGTTGTTAGTTACAAAATGCATAGAGCTTGTTTAAATCATTATAACAACTTTTGTTATATAAGTCCCAAAGGAGAAACCTTACTCCATTAGTAAAAAAGTGTTATGAACCTTATTTTGGGTGTAAAGTGGGGGACCCAACAAGGACATGGGCCCCACATATTTGTTGTTTATCGTGCACTAGGCTTCTCACTGCATGGAAGAATGGCATTTGCTATCCCTATGATTTGGAGGGAACCCAAAGAACACTCCTCTGACTGTTATTTCTGCTTAACAAACATTAAAGGGATTACGTCAAAATCAGAACATACAGTGGTGTACCCTAACTTGCAATCTGCAATGAGACCAGTTCCACACAGCGAAGAATTGTCCATACCAAAGCCTCCAGAACATGTGACATTAGATGAAGAGAGCTCAGATTCCGATAGAAGTAAGGAAGATGAAGAAACAGTTTGTGGTGATACAATTTTTGAACCAAGCTGTTCATCTTACCCTCATTTATTGATTCAAGAAGATCTTAACGATCTCAAACGAGATTTAAAGTTATCCAAAAAAAAACAGTCTGAACGCTTGGTTCCCAGTTAAAAGGATGGAATCTTCTTCAAAAGGACACAAAGATATGTACTTATCGTAGTCGTCATTCTCAATGTAAAGACTATTTTTCAGAAGAAAATGGCTTAGTGTTTTGCAATGACATTTCTTCTCTTATGGAGACATTTGGTATTGAACATAACCCTATAGAATGGCGCTTGTTCATTGATTCCTCTAAAACAAGTTTAAAGGCAGTGCTTCTGCATAATGGAAATAAATTCCCATCAATACCTGTGGGCTCACTCTGCTAGTATGAAAGAGACATATGAAAACTTTCCAATTTATTTTGGCAAAACTTCAATACGCAGTGTATGAATGGAATATTTGTGGTGATTTGAAGGTAACTGCACTTATTCTTGGTCTGCAGCTTGGTTACACAAAATACTGTTGTTTTTTGTGTCTTTGGGATAGTAGGGACAGAAAAAACCATCACATCAGAAAAGAATGCCCTAAATACGAATCGTTCATTCCTGGACAGAAAAATGTGAAACATGACGCATTGTGTAGTCCTAAAAATGTGTATCTACCTCCGTTACATATCAAACTAGGATTAATGAAGAATTTCGTGAAAGCCATGGGCAATACTCCTGGTTTCATGTAAAAACAGAAGTTTCCTAATATTAGTGAAGCAAAAATTAAAGAAGGGATATTTGGGGGTCAACAAATACGAGCACTAATGCGTGATGAGAAGTTTGAGGAACTATTAAATCCACTGGAGAAAGCAGCTTGGCAAGCATTCAAAAATGTAACTCACAGTTTTTTTGGGAAATCTAAAGGCGGAAAATTATCATGATATTGTTCTCATGATCTTATAACATCTTATAAAAATGTGGGCTGTAATGTGTCCTTAAAAATACACTTCCTGCACTCGCACTTAGATTTCTTCCCGGAAAATCTTGGTGCAGTGAGCGATGAGCACAGGGAACGCTTTCTTCAGGAGATTTCAGCGATAGAAAAGAGATATCAAGGCAAATGGAATGCTAATATGCTTGCCGATTATTGTTGGACCATCAAGAGGGATACTCCACAGGCGAAATATAAAAGAAAATCGTGATTTCTTAATTTCTAGGTGAGTCCGAATATTCGAATATTGAGTACTTAAGAATGTAGAAAACATTAAAGTGTTTCAAATTATAAATGCCTGTCTCTCGAGAACCTTGCATAATGAAGAAAAATCGATATCATATTTGAATTCAGGAGAAGAAATGCTATCAGAATCACATATTTTTCTTTCTGAGACAAAAAAAAAATGTTTCCTTTTTGTTGCCCAGTGTTATTAGTCAAAAAAAGTTAGTAAAAATCAAAAAAACAGCTTTCATTTTTTTATTATTTTTTTTATTAAAAATGCACTTTTCGTGTTTTTTTCATAGTAAAATCTTTTATACAATTGTCAACGAAGCTTAAACTCACCACTACACAATTCTTTAAATCTTATTGCAGGGCTGACATCTACCCAATGTCCGATTTTGGTGTAAATAATCTATAAAATACTGAATAAACAAGGATGTGACACATAAAGCAGTTAATCACGCTCAAACACAATACACAACGTTGCAATGAGAAGTTTTTAGTACGTCTAAAGAAAGAACAGAACAGCAATATAATGACGTCATTAGCTTTACACTGATTGGTTGGAGAGGGGACGCCATTTGCATATTTTACCCCTTTTTTGATAAGCTGAATAGCTTAGTCAAAAACATCCGTCAAAGTTAACAAGTTCTGCTTGTCGGGTTTCTTCACGGGACGACCGCATCTGGTCACCTGAGGTTTCACAATATCTTTTAAAGTATCAAGATTTAGACAGTTCACGGACAAATCACAGTCTGATGAACTTTTTGGAGAGGTAGATTTGTTACATCATTCCCATTCACATCAAGCGAAAACACACGTTAAATTGGACTAATTAAAGGACAAGACTGAGTCTTCAGTTTAACAGTTCTCACCAGTCCATCCTTTCCTGGAATAAATTTTACTACACGAGCCAAATGCCATTAAGGATGTTTTTTTTCCTCGAACAGTTTTCCTACCACCTACTATCCAATATTTCTCACGTATTACGCATAACAGTAAAATTTTTCTTTCAACCAACCATTTCGAGCAATTTTTACTCAGTTACCATAGCAAAAGCTTCGAACAACTTCTTGCTATTGAGCTGAAAAAGTTGTTCAAAATTAAAATTGCTCCAAATTTCAGCCAACAGAGTTCTGCTTCTTCTACGTCATAAGCAAGATGGTAGCATAGGCTTCGCCAAGCACAGTATCAGAAATGTCTTACATATTAAAATGGAATGAAATAATGGAGAGCACTTTGATAGACGATGTCAGCAATTCCAAGCACAGTAATTGCTCGATCGTCAGACGTCGTATCTGTTTTCGACTATCAATGAAAGCATGAGTGGTATAAAAGAAATAATATTAGATGGTCATATTCGAAGCAGAAAAAGCGGTGAGTAATTTTTCGTGTGGATACATACGTGACTCCAGAGCATGTCATTTTGTTTACGATAGCCCTTCACCCTCAGCTTCTTAAATAAATTGGCCGAAACGGTTGCTCAAAAAATGTGTGTGTGATAAGACCTTTATATATGGAACCTCTGTCAAATTTCCAGGGAACCCAAGAGTTCCACGGAATTTAGGTTGAAAATCTCTACTCTAGGCCATTGGTATTTAAACCTTTTGATATAACTATCCTACTTGGGACTGTAACCAGTGACGTAACGTACACCCCCGTACTGCAAGGGGGTAAGGCTTCTAGGGGGCCCAAAGCCTGATTAATGCCATTAACTTAGATTTTCTCACAATTCGCTTTACATTCGTTTAAATACAATTTTTAAGCGATTTTCCAATCGGCGATCTAACGTCATTCAAAATCAAAACTTTAATCAACTTATTAGATATCTTTGATCCAGCAAATAATAATAAAAAAAAAAACATCTTGTTTTATTTGCTGTAATCTCCGCAACAAGAGAGATATACTTTTTTTCTTTTTTTTTCAAAACCTAAATTACTAACAGATAAAACAAAAGTCAGACGGAGAATCGGATAAAATAATAGGAAGAGAAAAAATTCATCACTGTTATTATTATAGTATACTTTACATTAGCTGTGGGGAGAAAATAATAAACACATGGTTTACTTTTAACCGAAGCAGCAGAGTAACTTATTGGCGTCTTTAGTCCACCCCCTCTACACTGCTCCAAATACATGTACGTGTGATAAGGCCTTAATGCTTAATGGCCTTAACTACTTGCTTATAATCAAAGAGCTAATATTTTAATTTTTATAAAAGATCGAATTCTAAAGGGACGTTTGCTTGTAAAAATAAATATTTTTTGTATAAAATAAATCTTAAATTTCGTAAAAAAAAAAGTCACGTGCTTCAAGCATGAATGGATAAATCTGAAAGCTTGCCAATGAAGACGGAATATAACTTATCTACCTATCAAAAGTATCGCCCTTAAAGAGTCCAAGTTTAAGTAAGAACAGCTCCTAAGCTTTTGGTTGCAAATTTGCAGGGATGTCTTAAGGCAGTGCTTCTCAAACTTTCACTACTGGCGACCCAATTTTCAATCATAATTTTTATCGCGCCCCCCCCCCTTACACAATAATAATGCGCTTTGTCGCTAAAGCTACCATACGATCTTAATTATAAACCGTACAAATTCATAAGAAAGTATTAAATTTTGTATTTGTTACTTTTAAGTAATATATATTTTAAAATATATATTACTTATAAAAGTAATGCAAATTACTTATAAAAGTAATATATATTTTAAGAAAATTACTTTTATAAGTAATTTGCATTACTTTTATAAGTAATATATATTTTAAACAAATTATTTTTAAGTAATACGATAATTATCATGTTATTTTTCGTATCTATAATTTTTAAATTCTTGCAAAATGATATTTATTTAAAGATTTATATTTCTTCCATCATCCATTTCTAAAAGTTTAAATGTCATTAGAAAAATAGTGTAGTCTATGTTGCTCTCTTATCATATCCGTCACAATTAGCATTCTCACGAATGTCTGCGTGAGTCTGGGCAAACTATCCGACATCTGCGCAAAACGTGTATTTGCTAATGGTATTTTTAACCTTTGCAGACCTAGCTTATTCCCCATGAGCTGGTATCACTTTTTAGTGCGGCACCGTATAATAGGCGATACCAATTGCCGCAAGTAATTTTGATGCCCAGTTTCCTCCTCAGAGGGAGGTACCTGAGCTCTGACGAAGCAAAATTGAACTTAAGAATTTCTTTTAAGTATTTTGGCAGCGAAGCCAAACGGGCACTTCAAGGGATTTTTTACATGCCGAATATTCATATGACATGGCCGTTCATGACCGCTGTCGATTTTCTGCATCATGAAAATCCACCGACATGGGATGGGGTCGAACCCGAAAATTTAGGTGCAGATGGCCAGCGACAAACCAACTACGCCACCCAGTAGGCACTTGCGGAATTCTAAGGAGAGTAAAACCAAGAGCACGGCAATGAATACAAAAATGTAAAATGATTTTTTTAAATGAATGCTCATATTATAAATAGATTTAAACGAACTGTGTGTGTGTGTGTAATTGTAATCCTCACAAATTAGCATTTATTATTAATGTTAAATAATAAAAAAGAATGTAAAAAATTCCGATAAAGAATAATTGTGTTATTTTTAATATTTAAAACGAGAAGACTTCAAAATGTTTTAACCCGGGAGCAGACGCGCATTCGATACTAATGACAACAGTCGCGCGGGGTGACGGAGTCACCCCGAAGATTTTTTTACAATTATTTTTATTGTACACAATAAAAATCACAATTCCAGTGAATAATTTAACGAAGAGAAAGTATACTTACCTACTTTCTACCTTTCTTCATTGATAATTTGAGAAAAATTCCAATAGCACCGAATTAAAATGTTTCTAAGGTACGCGACCTTAATAAAGGACACAAATCACAGAAACTTTTTACGAACGTTACAGGAATGATATCTGCAAGCAAAACTGTCATATTTTGTTCAAATTTTTGTAGTTTGTACCCCGCTCGAACGCTCTCGGGTTAAAGATTTAATCAATGTAAAACTATGAATGTTAAGTTCTAAAAATGAATTATATAAAACGTTTTTTACACACACACACATCATGCTTTATATGTTTCAGAATACGCAAAAATAAATATTGGCCAAATAATCCTTCAAAGGGTTTTCTCTTCTTTTCGAAATGTCATATAACTCTTTCGTATAGGAGCATTATTTACAACTTCCCTAAATGAAAAATAAAAACATAAAAAAGGAACGAACTAACCATAGCAGTAAGTTCGAAGGTCAAACAGATGAATTTTTTTATCTCCCTAGAATGTTTCTCTGGGTCTGGGTTTTGTCATTTTTTGAAATAGTATTTTAGATTTAAAGAGAGAAAACTCACAGTAAAAAAATCTCTCTCATCGTGGGATTACAGCAAATCAAACAAAATGTGATGTTTTTTATTTATTTATAGGATCAGATAGCTAATGAATGTATCGAAATGAAAGCTTTTATGTTTGATGAGGTAATACCAATAAATTCTGTCAGTGTAAATGTGTATTTTTTATTATGTCAGAAAGTATTTTTTTACTTCATTACAGTAAATTAATTTTTTTTAATCTTTTATTTTCGATATGCTCGCGCCCCCCTTGTAGGTTTATCGCGCCCCCCCAGGGGGGCGCGCCCCACACTTTGAGAAACACTGTCTTAAGGCATGGGCCAACTGGGCCCAGGCCCTCGCCCTCGGTGAAAACTTCATTTTTTGTTCTCTACCCAGTCTTTATTAGATCATAATCCGGATAATTTTAATGGTACAATATTATTCCTGTTCATATTCTCCAAAAAACAGGGAATTTCAAACTGCATGTCAACTGGCAAAAGTGGCATGGCTGAACTTTTTTGTGATGAACCTTGTCCATGTCTAGGTCTAGGCTTATTACCATAAACCAGGGTTTCTCAAACTGTGGGGCGCGCCCTCCTTGAGGCGCGATAACTCTACAAGAGGGCGCGAGCAAATTGAAAAGTCGAAAACTGAAGGTTATTTAAAAAATTATAAATTTACTGAGAGTAAGCAAACAAAATAATTTCTGATATAATAAAATATAGAGAATTCACAATTACACTGATATAATACACTTATAAATGAATCAGTACTGTGTGTACACACAATGCATATTTTATTATTAATTTAACAATACTAAGTTAAGAACAGGTTTGATAATTATCAGTGACTCCATGGGCTTGTATCAACACTTATCTTGATAATTTGTAAGATTTATAATTAATTCCTTCACTGCCTATTAAAAGTTACGCGATTCGCTCCCCAATACCACAGTTTACCACGTAGACGAGTGTATTTTGAAGTTTTTTTGAGGGGGAGAAAAGAAATAAATAAGCAAATCCTCTGAAATAAATAAATTATTCGCAAACATTATCAAGGTTCTTTTATAGCATTCCAAAGCCGTCGGAATAATTTTATGCATAGCACTGCACAGAAAAGATCATACATCGCAAAGACGTATATATACGTCCAGAAAATTAATGCTTTGGCTGAGCGAGACATTTTTATTCGTCGGTGGCACATAAGAGGTTGTGACATCTCTCGCGTTCTTCTTCTAACATAACTCCTACGTTCTTTGACGGCCACGATTAATGGCAAAACTTTTCCAACCCAAATCCAAGAAGTAAAAACGAAGCAACAATGCAAATAAGATAACCTTTAAAAGGATAGAAAGTTTAGTGAGCAAGGATGGCAATTTTAGAGAAAGCTTAGTTCGGAACAGGTGGAAGTGTGATTAGACGGCTACTCAGGAATCACGGAGATCACGCCCGTTGTACAAGGTGCATACTATTGCACTCGCGCCTACCTTGAATATCTGAAGTTGATTGGATCGATGATTATTCCTCCAAGGTAGGAAGATTGTATTCTGAACGCTAGTATAATATTGAAGCGAGATTAGGCAGATAATTAGTTATATTTTGATAAGTGATCTAATTGCACGATCTGACTTAATTAAATCGGCGTACTTTGGTTTATTCTCACTTAATATAAGTTTGTTCGTTATATAAGAGTAATTTAAGTTAAATTCTTAATAAAAGTCTATTAAGAATTATAGAATGTCTCATCCTTCCGGGATAATCCCACACCTCTAACTTACGCGGAACCCCCAAGACATAGCTATCGACAGATGGCTATGTCACAAGGTTAAAGTCGAATTGTAGCTTTAGTGTCAAAGTATGGTATTATTGAATTCAATACATTGTTATTATATGGAGGGGGGCGCGATGAAAAAGATGATTGAATAGTGGGTCGCATATATTGAAAGTTTGAGAAGCACTGCCATAAACTCATTTAGTCGAAATGGTAATTTGAAGATAGGTAAAATTTGTAAGATTGTGAGTCGTGCACATTTATATGTTTCAAATTACCATTTGTGCGAGTATTTGACAATGCATGCTATATACTGCCTAATTTTAAATATTACAGGTAGGGCCTACTTTTGCATGGGCCCAGGACCTAAAAAAAATCTTAAGATTTCCTTGAGCCCTGGGCCTAAAATAGTCTTAAGACGTTCCTGTAAATTTGCAGAAGTTTCTCACACAGTTATAAACCTTTTAATGTCATTTTGAATAATGTATTTAAATGAAAAATATTTCTCAACGTATGAGGCAACCAAAACAAATTATAGAAGTAAATTAACACAGAATACGAAATGCGAGTGCAGATAATTTCAATAGAACTAGACTTCGAAAGTTTGTGTAAAAAAAAAAGGAAAACACATATTCCAGTTTTTAAAAATAATGCAATCGTAGATGACACCTGGAGCACGAAAGAATAAGTAAATTGCATTAATATATTATCTTACAAATTTTAAATAAAAAATACAGCGTTTTTTAAAATTTTTACTTACGTATAACATAATATTTATTTACTTATACGGAATGCAGATTTAAAACTGTTCCAAAATGTTACTCAATTGTTTATATGGCCATAGAATTTTGTTATGTTTAATTTCGTAAGTTTAATGCGAACTGTATCATTAAATTTAGATTGCCTTGTATCAGTTGAAGGGATTGAGTTTTGATTGGAGTTAACATTTGATAACAAAGTTGTGATATGGTCGTTCTATGGTGACCATATCTTTGATTGTCAGCGTGAATTAGAGGTGTGGGATTCTCGAAATGAATCGACATTTTAGAATTCTTAATATGACTTTATTAAGAGTTTAACTTAAATTTCTAATGTATTGGATAAACTTATATTAAGTGAGAATAAACCAAACACGCAGCTGTAGCTAAACCTGATCGCGTAACTTGGATCACTTATCTAAATAATTATATTATCCGCCTACTTTCAATTCTGACAATATTACGAGTTCTAATATCAAATAATCTGTCCTACCTTGAATCAAGCTGCGGTTCAATCACTTTCAGAGAGACTGTTAGGCACGCGTGCAATAGTATACACCTTGTAGAAATGGCTAGGTATCCGTGAATCTTTGGTAGGCCGTCAAATTACACTTCTATCTTTTCCAAACAGAACTTTCTCTAAATTGTCATCCTGCTTACTAAAACTTCTGTTCTTTTAAAGGCTATCTTATTTGCATTTACAATTGCATTTCACTTCTTGGATTTGGGTTGGAAAAGATTTGCCATTAATCTTGGCCGTCAAAGAACCCAGAGGTTATGTTACAGAAAAGACGCGTGAGCCCGTCGCAAAGTTTCGTTATGTTTTACCTCGTTAATTCTTCTAGTGGCGCGAAATTTCCCGCTAACCATCTTTTGATAGTATTCTTCTGATTTTATGAATTCGTTTTCGAATTTTTCAACAGTGAACAGTTTTTCTAGTTCAGCGTCTACAACGCTGAGAGACTCGCAATTTTGTTTTAGAGTTTCTAGCAATTCTTCTAAATCGCGAACGTTTGATTCTTACGCTTTCGGAAGCTCATTTTGTAACTCGTTTAACGATTTTGTAACTAATGCTCTCAGAGCGTAACGCTTTTTCTTCAGTTTACTTAAAATATTTTCAGAAGTGTGACTGATAGTTTACAAAATAAAAATTAACTTATCAAATAGAATATTAAATAATTAATTTCTTCTTATACTTCTATTCGCACTGAATTCTTATTCTACTATACTGTTCGAATTAATTGTGGGTCAAACATTTTTCTTGTCTGAGTTGGTATGTGATCACCAGTTGGGGCGTAGCTACCGCCGTATCTAGGTTACGGGGCCCACAAGCTTCAGGGGCCCCAAAATGTGTAAGAAAAAATCGTAAAATGTTGAGAGCCCACCAGAAAGATTTTGAAAGACCCATTTTGATATAAGGCCCACTAAGAACTAGTTATGCAAGTGATTACCAGTTTTCCTCGAACCATCTCAAACCGTTTGTATTTGCAAAGAAGTAATGTAGCTGATCAACCTTGACTATAATTTACTCATTTGATTGATTTTAGTACACTCACTTTCAAAAGTTAAGCACGGAGAGGAAAATGCTAATTTCCGGAAGCCAATCAGAATTGAAGAGGATGCAATTCGCTGCAGAGGTAGATGGAAGTATGCAAATATGTTAGGTAACAGCCAATCGTGCTTTCATGTCAAGAAATATGCAAAAAGGACAGCCTTATAAGAAGCCAACTTTATGAAGGGTTACAGAAGTTGATTGTAAGTGCTGATAGAAGGTGTTTAAAACTTTCGTACAATTTGTTTTCAAGACATACGTGTTTTTATGACTTCCAGAAAACGAATGGAAGATTCTGAACGCTGGCGTGCTGTGGGGCGCATTGAAGCAGGACCGTCGATCACAGATATTGCTCTAATCTTCGGCGTTCACCATTCTGTAATTTCACGTTTATGGAAACCATTCCAAACCACACAGACAGTTGTCCGAAGGCCCGTAGGTGGTCGCCCAAGGGTTACAACCCTCACGGAAGATCGATATATTGCTATTGTAGCCAAGCGGAATCGCAGAGTGACCTCCACACGTGTGACATCTATGGTTACAGCGTCCATTAGTAAGGCTATATCTGCAGCTACTGTACGCCGAAGATTACATATGAATGGAATGTATGCCCGGGTACCTCGAGTTTGTGTTCCTCTATCCGTCCAATCAAGAAGGGCACGATTAAAGTGGTGCCAAGAACATGGCAATTGGACTGTGTCTGACTGGGGCAATGTCATGTTTACTGATGAGTCAAGATTTGCTCTGGAGCCAGATGACAAGCGTATAAGGATATGGCGTAAACAAGGAACACGCAATCAGCCCCAAAACATCAGCGAACATCACGCATTCTGAGGCAGAACCATTATGTTGTGGGCAGGGATTTCATTAGGATACCGCATCGACCTGCACATCTTTAAATGGGGTTCTGTGATGGCTGTCCGGTATCGTGATGAAGTCCTAGAACCCATTGTGAGATTGTATGCTGTAGCAGTTGACCCTACTTTTGTTTTAATGGACGATAACGCACGTCCCCAAAGAGCTGACATCGTCGATGACTGTCTGCAGAGTGAAGAGATTGCCGGTATGGCGTGGCCAGCATATTCGCCCGACCTTAATCCCATTGAAAATCTTTGGGATGCTCTCGGCCGTGCTGTATCTTCACGTTTCCCATCTCCAGCCACTCTTATTGAGCTGGAAACTGCTCTACAAGAAGAATGGCGATTGCTTAATTCTGCGGTGGTTGACCACCTAATTGAAAGCATGGTCAGAAGGTATAAACTTTGCATACAGAGGAGGGGGATCACATACCCTATTAATGTCTTTTTTTTTCATTTTATGCTGTTTAGTTTCACTTTATACATAATTCTGTTTAAGTCTCCAGTATGACATTATGAGATAACTTACAAAAATTTAATATTGTTTTCATTTTTGTATATAATTATTGATTTTGTTTTATGTATAAATATATATGCTACTTTACTGCCAAATTTTGTATCAATCAAAGCAGTATTTGTTGATTTTTTTGCATTTTACATCTTCGGGCTTAACTTTTGGAAGTGAGTGTACATTAGTAGTTCAGTTTTGAGCCTTTCAGTGTGGTAGCTGGTGATTATAATTTTGCATTCCACATAACACGTGTTACTTTTGCTTGTTTAGACATAGATATTATTCAGAGGAACCGTTTTAAAATAATCTCTCTTAATGAACACACTTCTATGATTGTGAGAGATATAGCTACGGTAGCTGGTGGGGCAAATCAAGTGTTTCAAGAATTTTAAGAACATTTCAAGATTCCTGACCATCATCTCCAAAAAGAAAAGGAAAATGTGGACTCAAACAGAAAATTACTCCAAGAACTGATAAAATTCTAATTCAAAATAGGAAAATAAATAAAAGTAAGACAAGTACAAACCTTCGAAGGGATTTATTGGATTATGGTCTTGAAGTGAGTACCTCAACTGTACAGAAAAGGGTTCTGGAAGTTAGCTGTAAGGCATCAAGACAGAGGAATAAACAATCTCTAATTCAGAAAACGATGAAAAAAACGTTTAGCATAGGGCAAAAATATTGATCCAAGACTGTTTACGACTTGAAGAAAGTGATTTTTAGTGATGAAACGCATTTATTTGCGCAGAGATACAAATCAAATACAGTTAGACGAAATGAAGTTGAAACTCTGCTGCCAGATCATATCCAACAGACTCTAAAGCATCCTTCTTTGCAGATGTTTTGGGGTTTTTTCACAATGAATGGCAATGGAAGCTTAATTCCTTTTAAAGGCACGATGAGTTATGTCAAATACATAAAAATATTACGCACTAGAGTTGTTCCATCCGTGGAAACATTAGCGGAACATTTCAACATGATTTGGCTTTTTGTTACAATTCGATATTGGTTCAGGTTTTTATACGAGAAATTGTACCAAAAGTGCTTAATTGGCCTGGTAATTCACAAGACCTAAATCCTATTGAAAATTTATGACATATTCTCAAGAATCGTTTAGCTAAGATGAGTTGTACGACAAATGAACAAATGATCAGTTCAGTTCAGTTCAGGTTTTGTGGGATATAGAGCAACAAAGGCTATAATCCCCTGAAAAAACTAAAGGATTTATAAATTAATAGATATCAAAATATTTCATTTTCTGGATAAAAAATCTGAATGATAATCTATTTGACAAAGCTTTCTCCAATAGTTCTTTGAAAGTAATGTTATAGTGTGGATCAATTTTGAGAAAATGCTTTAGTTGATTTCGAGGATGAATATATCTATTGCAGTTTAACAAGATGTGGTCCAAATCGTTTAAGCAATTACAAAAGCTACAGTTTGCGTTGTCTGATAAATTAAATTTTCATAGAAGTCCAGGAGTATTGATCATATCTGGACTAAGAGATAGCTTCCAATATTTGCAACATTGAGAAATTCTTTCCAGCGTATTTTGCAATTTTTTGTGAATGTAATCTAGAGAATGATGTGAGCAGTAAATGAAAACATCATCGGCATATATGAAACATTCGGTGTCATGTTCCAAGGTTTCAAAAAAATCATGCATGTATATAGTATATAAAAGGGGAGAAAGGACACTACCCTGGGGAAGACCTTGAGAAGATATCCTTTTGGAGGAAAGAAATCCCCTCCATTTAACCTGAAAAAAAAACGATGTGTGAGAAACTTATGGATCCAAATAGCTGTTTTTCCTGTTATACCGATTTGCAGACATTTATAGAGAAGACCATCGATATAAACTGAATTGTACGCGCTTTTTATATCTAAACTTATTCCTACAAAATATTTCTTTTGCAATTTTGCATCCACTATTGCTTTTTGAATAAGATAGGTAGCACTTCTGCTATCTTTAAAAGGGACGAAACCGTAATGTTGAGGATGAAGTTTTCTTTCTGCAGTTAAAAAGTAGCTTAATCTATTGGTTAGAACTCTTTCAAAGGTTTTTGAATAGATGGAAGTCAGTGCTATTGGTCCGTAAGATGAAATTTGAGATTTGTCTTTGCATTGTTTGGGAATCGGGAGGATGACTGAATGTTTCCATGAGTTTGGAACTATTGCATTATCAAATAGATTTTGAAAATATCTTGAAATTACTTCACAATCACTGTTATCAAGCTTTTTAAGGAAAGATGCTGTGATATGATCAGCTCCAGCAGTTGAATTCTTAGAAAGTTTTATTGCTCTGTGAATTTCGGAAATATGAAAACGTTTATTAAGAATGTTATCCGCTTTGTGGAAAAAGTCCAGAGGAATTGGTTCCTGATGAGCGTTTTTAGATGCAAAAAAATCCGCAAAAATATTTGCTTGAATTTGAGGATGAGTAATGATTCTATTATTTATTTGAAGAATATTATGCTTAGGATCTATATTATTAGAGGTGGAGAGCTTCTTGAGAATATTAAAAAATATCTTTGGGTTAGAAACGTTGTTACAAATATTATCCCAGTATAATCTTTTAGCATTTTTAGTATGAAATCTGAGTTTACTAGCGTATTGCTTGTATTTGATCCATAATTGGGGAGAAATGCTTCGTGTAGCTTCTTTCCTGAACTTTTTCTTTAATTTATAAAAATTATGGTAAGTACCATTCCACCATAAAGGGAAAGATTTTTTAGAAATTTTAACTTCTTTACTATTACTATGAATAATTTTTGAAATTTTATCTGTAAGATTATCTATATTTCCTTCTGAATTATTTAGAATAATCTGCACTTCTTCGTTCACTATTTGCTAGTTTATTTTTGTTAAAAATCTTTTACTCGGCTTTAGTAGAGAAAACTCTGTTATTACTGGGCTATGATCACTATCAAAGAAACAAGACAAATAACACAATTAGTATGTCCAGATAAATTTGAGGAACAAATTATAAGATCAATTAAAGAGGATTTACTCACAGAATTTCTGTAAGTAGGAACTGTTGTATTTAGAAGTATTGAATTTGATTCAGTTAACCAATCAACAAAAATATTACTGTATCTGGAACTGTGATCTGATCCCCACATCGGATGATGCAGGTTAAAATCGCCAAAAATGAAGAAAGAATCTGTTCAAGATTCGAGAAAGGATTTGATTATAGTAATATTTAGTCCACGCGGTGCATAGATGTTTATAACATAAAAAGAAATGTCTTTAATATTTATTTTAACAACAAGTATTTCCAGATCTTCTCTTTCTGTTAACTGAAAAGAAATGTGTTGGGCCGAAACACTCAAAGGAGAACGGCTATTATTAAACCACCTCCTGGTTTATTTTGTCTGTCATTTCTGAATATCTTTTTCCCTGGAATATTAAATCTGTCTTCATTTGATAAAAAGGTTTCTTGGAAAATTAAGATATCTGCTTGCGAAAAGGGAGGGATGTTAAACCAAATGGTTTTGTTTTTCAGGCTTCTACAGTTCCATTGTAAAAAATGCATAAATTTAGAAAAGGGATGAAAAAATATTTCATCGAAATTTCAAAAAGATTCCTCCCCTTTGAGGAACAAAGAAAAAAATAATTGCATTAAAGTACTGAGAAACATATGTACAGAAAATAAGAACATATGTACAGAGATTTTTTTTTTTATCCGATTTCAGTATTAAGTTTTCCACTTTTACCAGAACCACCTGGAACTGGACCCATGAGAATATTTAATGTGTCAGAAGCTGTTTTCTTTCTTCCAGGGGAAGAATAACGCGTCGTCGAATCTATTATGCTACAAACGTGAGAAAGTACAGTTTCCATCGATTTTTGTAACGTTTCCATCAGGAATGCCGTTTGTATTTCTAATACTGCTTGGAAGGCAGTCATCATTTTATCAAATTTCATATAAATTATTTCCTGAATGTTAATATTTTCTTGTGCGTTTTTTTTTTAAGAACTGTTGCAAAATTTTCGGAAGTAGTTTCACGAAATCGTCGTCGCGTATGCTGCCTACACTTCAATTCTAAAATTTGTTTTTCTTTTATGAACAAGGGACAAAGAGAGGAGTTTGCCGGATGATTGCCCTTACAGTTAGTGCAGGTCGCATTTACTGTGCACGTTCCTTGATGGGAAGAACCACAATTGCAACATATAGCTGGACTTTGACAAAATCGGGATGGATGCAAAAAACTGAAACAGTTAGAACATTGTCTAGGTCTGTCGATGAAAAGTTGAATTTTATGATTGATAAACCAAAGTTTCACATTTTCTGGCAAAACCGTTCCAAGAATGGTAATTAGAACAGGAGATACTTCAGGACTTGTCCCTGATTTTATAAATCTGCGTATTTCTACAATTTCAAAATTATTACTGCTTTGTAATTCCGCAAACAATTCTTCCAAGGATACGTTAGTTGGAATTTCGTATAATAAGAAGCGAGATATAATACCCTCCCATATGACACTTGTATTAACCGAAACATTCAATATTTGCTCTAAATATAGGATTTGTACTGCACAAACTGGATCCGAAGTAGCAAATCGTAGTTTTCCATTTCTAGTAAATGACATATTAGAAATTTGATCGAATCTGGGAATTTTGCTTTTTATCTCCGTGTACAGTAGTTGTGGGTTAGTTTTGGGGATGGCTGACGGCTTTTGTTTATTTTCTAAAAATATATTTATTTCTGTTATTTTCCTTTGTCCGGCTCGTAATAAGAGTTCCTTTTCAGACGTAGGAGAGCGAAAATAATTCATATTCCCATTCCCTGTATCCATCTTATTTGCCATCTGTATAGTTAAGTGCCTTTTGACATTGGACACCTCAATTCCTGCCAGACTCACCTTGAGCCTAGTTGTTAAAGTAAAAGAAAAAACAAAATTCTGCTTACCAAGTCCTTGTAAGAATATGAAATTAAAGATAAGAAATAATTAAATAAAAAAATTTACTGCTTTCTGAGCAAGTAAACAGAGTTGAACACTAAAACCGAAAATAAACTTTGAAAAATACGATATCAGCTTTCCACATCTAACCAACGCACATCCAAAGTTCACAACTCGAATCTGAACAAATGATAAAAAGTACTATACAAGTGTGGCTCCACGATGCTGAAGTTGAGAATATGTGCGCTGCGCTAGTGGAATCTATACCAAGACGAGTTGAACAGTTTATTTCTACCATAGGAGGGCATACTTCATACTAATATAGAGATTTTTTCTGTTTACTTAAGGTATGTATAATGATTAAAAGCTAGTGTTTTA
>BMAV01010723.1:233151-259987 GCA_019973955.1 Trichonephila inaurata madagascariensis | reverse complement strand
TTTTTTTAAATCCCTTATTTAAATTATGATTCCTGCATGTCAAATATTTAAGCAATTGGAAAAAAATAAATATAAAAATATTGGATTAAATTTATTTATTGAATTATAACACAAATATATTTTCTGGGATGTTTTAAAATAACTTTAGAATTTAATTATATTTGAATGAAACTGATCTAATAAATTGAAATACTCACCATTCCTTTCATGAATTTGTACTAGTGATTTAAAAGACTGCTGGGCTCTTGCTAGACTGTACTGACTCTGAAATATAGTTACCAATAATTAACTTGATAGACAATACAAATATACTTATATCTATTCATTCAGACTCAGTTTAACACAAATTAGTAAATTTACTCACTGGGTTACCTAACTCCCCATCATTTAAATTGAAAATGTTTTCAGTTCCCTTTTTCTATTCAAAAGAGAACAAAAATGAAATTTTTTTGAAAATCTAACAAAGTCGAAAGAACTTGACTTTGTTTTGGTGACCAAGATGAAAACTTTTAAACATACCTTATTACCACCAAATTGTATACGAGCTTTGCCTTTGACCAAAGTTGCAGCAATTTGAAGAATAATAGCTTCCACAGTGTAGGCACTACTCCAACCCTAAAGAAATTAATCATGATTGCTTAATATATATACAATGTTAAATCATCAATACATCTAAAATATCTATCAGTATAATACACCTATCTGTAATACATCTAATTACAATCATCTGATAAATCCAAAGAAGAAATTACACATAAAATTTTCCCATATTATAGAAACACAATGAATATTTCATAATAAATAAGCAATTTATTTTAACTATGAAAACTTGAAACAAAAATGTAAGCAACAAAAAATTTTAATAATATTTTTTAAGAAAAAAAACCTGAAATTTTTAAATAAATTACAGAAATTGGCACAAATTTATTGTAAAAAAAAATATGAAAGATAATTTTCACTATTTTTAAAATATGAAATCCTTTTAAAAATTCAAACCATATATATTCATCTTATTGAGAAAAAAAAAATTATTTCAATGCATTTGAGATAAATATAGCTTCCCTTCTATAGCATATAAAATTATTAAATATTTTATTTATCATTAGGTATAAATAAGTTTGCACTGAATGAGAAATAAGATACTATTGATACTTAAGTCAAATCCATACAATAAGCTTATAATTTATAAATTAAGTTATGAGCACTGCTTTCAAAAAATACATAACAAACTGTAATTCTATGTTTCTTCACTCTCCACTTAAATAAAAACAGCATTATGCAAGCTGAAGTTAATAAATTCCTTAAATAAGAATTAAATTACCTGTTTTGTGAGCAACTCCATACATATAGCACCACCACCAAGAACATAACCTCCAGTTATCATTGGATGGACAACTCGGATAAATGGGGGCTCAAAGGGATATGCTTCCTATTAATTATAAAGCAAAATAATAACCATGTGAAACAATTTTCCAATACCATATCTTAAATAATTTTTTTACTTAAACCTATTATTACTTTTTAGCACAAATATTTTTGTAATTATAATGCTGAATGGAAAAATTGATCCATATAAATAAATTAAATTTGGATTCAAACAATGATATACATGAAATTTCACTAAAAAATAATTTTTACATGTCTTAAAGGTGGGGGGGGGGGAGGAATTTTCTAAAGGGAAAGAGAAGGAAAAAAATTAACTTTCTTCACATAGATAAACGACTAACAAAGGCATTGGGTGTCAATTTTTTGGAATTGAAAAGTTAGGAAATTTCCTTTTTAATATCTCTCCAAACATTATTCCTTATCACTGCACTTTGCTTTAAAAAAAAAATCTAGTAGTTTTTTTTCTTTTTCGAACGACTTATTTTGCAAGCACAAAAGCAAGTATTACACTAAAAAAATTATAACTATTTTTCCATATTACTTTCTTATAGATACTAACTTATTAAAACTGAACAAAATAAAAACAGCATTAATAATGCATCTCAATATAAGCATATTATCATCTCAGGCTATTAATAATTATCTCATTATGATGATCTCTAAAATATCAAGATCATAGGTTTCAAGGCTTGACTGAATTTTAACATGCAGCAATCTTAGATTTCACATGTTGAATTTGTAATGGAAATGAGATTTGAATGTATGTACTCCAAATCGAGTGACAATCTCTTATGGTCTATAATAAGCCTTTTATAGTGGCTGTGATAGCCGCACAAGCTTGTTGTCAGCATTATTTTTGTCAGGTTGAGGTTTCAAGTCCTGGTCTTTTATTGTACATTAATTATGTTGAGGCTCAAAACCTCCCTTTTGCATGGTATGGTAGCTTGATAAGTGGATTGCCACTACAAATGCTGTCTTAGTTTCTTGACTCTTGCTCAAAATTAGGAGGTTCATTGTGATTGATAAACTCAAATGTGGTGTTACAATCAATAAATAACTTACAATTGTGATGTTAAAAACCAACGTCTTTCGTATAATGCCTTTTATAATCACCATAAAATCCAGCGTAGAATGCGCACCTATACTTTAGAGCTGCAATTTTTAGTTTTTAGGCATATTCATCATATAACCTGCACTCTCTTTTTTACAAAGAAACCTGAAATATACATATACAACGCTCTTATGTTTTGAAGTCATTTATTTGAGGTATTATCGAAGGCTTGTGAAAAAAAATAACATAATCCCAGAAATACAACCTTTTAAGTTCATAAGAAATGTCAGTTCTTTTAAATAAACACTATTTCGATAAATATAGAAGCACAATTTTTTTTTCTATGCTAATCTTTTTTTCATTTTTAAAGCTCTCATTTCATACCTAGCGTATAATGCGCACCCGTAAATTTTTATCTAATTTTTTGTGTTAAAAGTGCACGTTATCATCGTATTTTACAGTAATCTCATTATTAGTTATTCTAAGAAACTATTTAAACACCCTTTTTTAAAATACTAATAACAAAATATATATAAATAACTTTTCAGGATAAAACAACTAGCCAAAAAAAGAGAATCATATTTTAAAGCAAAATTCATACTTTGAATAACATATTTAGTAAAATACAATCTTTCCCTTCTTTGTCTTTAAGCAGTGTTAGGTCATTGTGAAGAGGGCTATCTGGATCCACTTTTAATAACTTCACATTCCATTCATAAAGGCTGTCATTCACAAGCTCAACAGTGAAAACACCTTTAAGATAGTTACAAGTTAATCACACACACACAACCCAAATCAATTATATGAAAAAAAATTAATAAAGTATAAGATTATTAATAAGAAATTATAATCTTATAATTCCTTTCTTTTAAATAAAAATATCTTCACAATATTTTTAGATCTCTAAAATAGAATTGTAAAACATTTCAGCTATTTCGAAATCATTAAAAAAGTTTATAATTCAACATTAAACTATCAGTAAAAATTAAAATACCTGAATATAGTGACACTTTACACTATTTTAACACAAAAGTATTATTGTGGGTTAATAATTCTCAAAACTTTACATGGTATTTTATGCATTTTTCTGAAAATAAGACCTAATCAAAAACTAAGTCTTGACATAGTTTTTAGAATGCTCTCAATATAAAGCTTAAGAATGTCAATCAAACCAAGTGCCAGATACTACCTATAATAATCAATCATAGTTTAAATGCATCAAACAGGTACATTTAATAATAAACAGACTAGGCTGGGATCGTGATGAGAATTTTAGTTATTCACTACATCAGGGGGGGGGGAAACCTTTTTGGATTAATGTGCTATTTTTTTCTTTAAGAAATATTTAATGAGGTAAAGACGTGCCTTTAAACAAATTTGACTCATGATTGAGAAAATAATGAAACTAAATGCTGACAACTCAAAACTCTTTATTTACAATGAAAAAATACATTTTGCACTGTATAGTAGGAAATGTTCCTTTGATATGTGTAATTCAAATTAAAGTAACATAAGCGTGAATTCTGCTGTTGCAGATTGGATGACAAAAAACTTGGATAAGGATTGTAAGATGTTACTTTTAGTAGAATGCAAGCTGAAATGAAGTAATCTGCCACACGGTTTCTGAGTCTTTAATGTTATTCATCTCTGAAAATAATGACTCGCAGTCATAGGTATATAAAAATATGGTTAAAATAGTATGAGCCAGTTTCTTCAAACAGCTAAATGTATCTGGAATCAAATTCCACGTTTCCAAAATTTCATTATTAGCATTTTTTACTTTCTGTTTTAATGAAATCCAACTTTCTTCTTTTTTCAACAAATTTTTGAATCCATATCGAACTAGACTGGAAGTCAATCAGTTACATTTCAAATTTTTCATTTTAAAACTAATCGAATCGGGACAAATTCAGTTTATTAAATGAAGTCATATAAGGGTACATAAAAAACATGAGCGTTTCCGATAATTCTTTGAACTGAGAAAATCTTGCTGAAAACTGTGACCAATCACTCACTCGTGTTTGTTCGTAATTCTTCATATTGAACTTTGTTATTTTGAATTAAAATGCAAACTATTTTTATCAGTGGCGTGCCCATAATATTGTGCCGCGTGCTATCAATGGCATGCGTGCCATTGGTTCACCATCCCTGTATTACATGATGTATTGTAATGTACAATAAATATTTATTGAACAATAAAAGGAATAATATATTAATCTATAGATAAGATACATACAAAATGAAAGTTATTCAGTTATACTGTCAAATACAGAAAAATATTTGTGAAAGACTCTACATGAAAAAATTGGATCTTTGAACAGCCCCAAAACAGTGATTATTCAGAGTATGATAATACATGCAGACTAGTGAAATGCTAAGAAACGTAAGTATGTTTTTCAGGTCTCAATAACCTTCATTTTCTGAATTGGAATACATAATTTGTGAACAAAATTGCTAATAGAAGAGCAAAGAATTAGATAGTCTACAAGGTCAATATCAAAGTATTCATAACATTGAATAGATGGCTTCCCTCAACAATGTGAGCTGTGATTAACTTTATGACTATGTTTCAGAAGAATACAGGTTTGTATTTCAATTAATGTTAATTATTATTGTACACGAAAAATAAGACATTCCTTGCTAAATAAGTCCCAATGCATCTTTTGTAGCAACAATTAAAAAGAGCAGGTCTTATTCACAAAAAAACATGTTAGCAAAATTATGATGGAAAATTTTATTCAAGTATCAATCAGTTATACATGAAGGGGTGGTACATTTTTGAATTTGTGTCTCATTTATATATACTTGATCAAGTTTTCTACTCATAAAATCAATAAAAAGTTTTACAATTCTTACAAAGTTCTCCTTCAATTTTTTTTAAAAGCTGGAATGATTTTTTTGCTTTCTTAATTTATTGACATTTGGAGTAGTATAATATACAACTAATGTAATAAAAATGTTTAATGATTATTCCATTGGAAATTTGACTATATATGTGCATATTCGGTATACTTAGAAACTTGTAGTTTCCCTTCTCTTTTAATAATGAATGTATATTACTTTCAAAATTTAATTTATTGCTTGTATTGATATCTTATTTCTCTTATGTACTAGTTTGGGTAAATTTAATACTCAAAAGTTTCAAAACTATTTACATTAAAAAAATTTGTTTTAGAATATATTCAATTTCTTTAAAGGAAAAAATAAGAATGATTCAAACAAATTGAATGGACTGATTACAAAGGCACACCTCCACCATAACATATTTTATAATGCATAATAAAAAGCTGCTAAGTAAAATTCTATTGTTTTACAAATTAAATAAAAAATATCCATTGGTAAGAATCATTATATTCTCATAACACTACACATATTCACAATTAAATTTTTGGCACAAAATTCCTAACTATTTGCCCCTTTTACCTTTTTTAAAGCTTTCCGATCGATACACTTCCCGAAGTTCTTTCATCAAGCGATCTGTTGCTTGTACAGATCCAGAAACAGAGCCCCTGAGGTAGTCCTGGCGTTGATTTTGGCGTAGCCTCTCAAGAGTGGCTGTATGTTCACTACTTATTCCATCATCTTTACTTTTTTCAGGACTAGCAATTAATTATGATCAGAGAGGAATCAATAAAATAAATTTTTATTAAAGACTTAAAAAGATTTTAAAACAAGCTTCTTTAATGCTTAATATGTAGTAGAAAAATAAACAGCAATTGAAATTTATATAGATTTAGATATACTTCTAAAATTTACATTTACATTTTTCCATTAAAGCCCTGTGAAATAGCATATTTATTTTATTTTTTGGATTGTTTTATTTCTATAAAAAGCAGGGAAAAATTTGATTTGGCTTCTTATTTAAGGAATTCCTAATTCCTTGCTAATAAGGGAACTTGCCAGAAAACTTGAGAAAATGCAAAAGAAACTAGCCAAATGTAGCCAATTTAACACCAAAAATGGGTGGTAGGATTTTAATGGGAAAAATATCTATATTTTTGGAATTATCTTTAATACATAGCATAAAACACTTGCAACATAAAAATTTCATTTATTTTATAAATAACCCTACATTTCAACAAACGAATCAGCTAATAGAAAGCCTGCACAAGAAATATGTTGGAAGATTCGAATTGAATTAACTTTGTTCATAAATCTGTGATTATTCGTCTCCCAACCTGACATCTCGGTCAAAGATAAGGTTTTGGGAAATCAAATTATTTCATTTATATAATTATACACATATTAAACAATTTGGAAAAAGCTCGGCCAAAAATGATTCTCTGATAAAAATTTGATGCGAACAACCCCAAAATTCTTATGTATTTATATATATATAATTAGATTAAACATCTTTCATTATAATTAACTGTAAAATTACTCACAAATAAATATCCTAAATAAAAAAAATTATTAATGCAACTAAATTAGCACACATAATACAAAGGTCAGTATCTTGACATCTAGAAATTACGGCAAAATTTTTCAATACATATACATTTTTATAATACATTTTAATATAATAATCAAATAATCACACAATAAAATGTTACTGCAAATGCATGACACACAAAGATAATACTGGGACTAACATTCAAATCTAGATTTATTACTATTTTGATTGAATTTATTATTCTCAAGTGTTTAATTTTCAAATATCCGAAAAAAGAATATTTAAAAAATGTTACAACAGCAAAATAAAATGTTAAAAAAAATTCTTTTATAAACAATTTTTCTTCGAGTTCTTAAATTTTTTAATTAAATTGATAAAATTAAAAACCAGAAACAGATTTTAATTTATACAATAAAAAATAAGTACCTAGTGTCTTCTTCCATCTCAATGTGAATATCCTCTTCTGTTTCATCATCTTCAGAATTACTTTCTAGTTCATCTTCAGATACCTATGCATGCAGGGTTTGAAAAAGGAAGAGGAAAAAACAATGCAAATGAATTTAAAAAGTTTTCAGTACTTATTTTTTTTTTTTTTAAGTTACAATCCTTATACATGCAAATTAAATATTTATTAATTAAAAATGATTTATATTAAAAAGAAGAAAAAAAATACATTTATGATTAAACATTTCTTAAAGGAGTTTACACTTTCTACAATAGAACTAATGAAGGATATCAAGTAATGCATAGATATACAGATAACTAAGAAAATGCAATATATTAAAATTTCTATAAAAGCTGAAATAATTTTTAAAAATTAAAAATGTGTTTCATATCTTACATATACCTGAGCAACCATGGTGGATTGGAGGTTATTTATTTCTATAGGTTCTTGAACATTATGAAGCCTGCAAAGCTCACGAATCAAAAGTTTTACTTGTTGGAGAACCTGTAAAAAAATAATATCTAATAATCCTCACATAACACATAATTTTAATTAAAAATAACAGGAAATTCTTTGCTTAGTAGAAAATGCCATATTAGATTTTTTCACACATTCCCAAATACACAAAAAATTTTGTTAAAGAAATAACGACAGAAAATTTACCATTGCAATTTATAACTTTAAAAAAGAAAAAAATCTTTATATACTTTTCTTTAAAAAAAAAATTGAAGAAACAAAATATAATTAAAAAGGAAGTTCAAGCAACAGTTTTGTTCCAAAAACATTAAAGAAATTGAGAGATTCAAATACCTGAAATGAAATATTTAGAAAATCATAAAATATGAAAAGTGGGAAGGGGGGGGGGGACATAATAAATGCTATGAATAAAAATTAAACAAGAGTAAATTCTTCCTTAATACAAGCAGATTTTTTTTGAGAGGCAAATACAAAATTTTCTTCAAACCTCAATATTAACAACAACAACAATTAACAGCATTTTAATAAACAAATAAAATGAATACAAATTCTTGACTGGATTTTACATATAGTACACAAAAATAAAAAATCTCCTGCAAATAATTTTTGCCAAACTACCAAAATGATGCAATATTCCACAAATAATTTGAACTTAAATTTAAATAGCATTAGATACATAATACAGATGACCTATTTGCTGTTTTTCTGAGATACAGATTTTTAATCGTATAACTATTGGAAAGGTTTGGTTTGCAACATACCAACTTTCATGATTGATGGAATTTTTACACGTGAAAATTCTTGCATATTTTAAAAGATATGTAATAAATTAATCAATAAACTAAAAACTAGAACTAACAAAAGATTTTCATTTATTAAAATTTTGAATAGATCTAAAAATAAAAAGAAAAATGGCAGTAAAATACAGTGATAATTTAACAAGAAATTATTACACAGTATCTGAAAAAATTTAAAAAAGAATAAAAATAACATAAAATTGGATAATTAGATTAAATATGAAGGGGGGGGGGATAACATTTAATAGCCTAAAAGTTTTCATTTAAAAGTGAAGTACTTATACATTAACATTTAATGAAATTCTATTCCTCATAATTAAGATTCTCCTGCAGCTCATTCTTCTGGGTTCTGAATATAAGTGTATATCTTTTAAAAGAGAATGTATTATGTAATAGGACCTTCAGAGAGAAATTTCACAACTTCAGTAAGCTCCAAAGTAATATTTGTAGAACAAGTAAAGTTCATGCCATCACCAAGAAAAACAGTAGTTACTAGGAAAATAGCTTAAATGCTAATTAAGATATAACATAAACCCCAACACACACACAAAAAAAGGCAATTGATCAACAATCAAATAACCACATAATAATAAAATTTTCCCAAATCAATAGAACCCAAATTTATTATATCTATGAATACAGAAGTCACTGAGGAAAGCAACTTAACTTTCCTCATTAAATTATTTCTCACTTTTTATAATTAATCACTTTATTATTTCATTATAAAACTAACCACTTAGATAAGTAAGTATTTACTGAAAATATGTGCAAATATTTATTAATATCTCTCCACACAAGTGAGCTTGTTATTTCTAAAAAGGTTATAAGGAAAATTCAAATCTAAACAATTTGCTTTTTTTCACTTAATTTTACATTCACCCAGGTGTCAATGCTTAATTGCCGACAAGGTACATAATTAATTTAAACACATTATTTTTTTACAAAATTTTTTAACATATATAAAATTGCTCCCAAACTTTGTGTTGGGTTGTGACTTTAATGCCACCTGCCTGACAAAGTTAGATCGAGGCCAGCGAAATTCATCGCGACTAAGGGCCAGAATTTGTACGCCTGTTGTTAGCCTTAGCTTTGAGCACCATGCAGGTAACAGCACGATTTTGCTCGGTTCCACTCCAATTTAGAGGGAGAAAACCCTGGGGGTGGCCAGGGACCTCCCACTTCTCTTCCCCTTCCACCAACCACACGAGAGGACTTGTGGCTTGATGGCTATTCAGAGTACCTCCATGCCGCGAAGGCACTATACATTTACAAACATCCATGTGTTCTCCGGGATTCGAACCCAGTCTCTATGGCACCACAGTTAGCGTCGCTAACCACTATACTGGTTGGGTGACTTCCAAACTTTGTATATATATATAAATATTAATAAAATCACTTAGAACAAAACAAACTTTGGGTTAAAGAAACCTTACCATATTATCTCTTCCAGAGGTATTGGTAAGAATTTGGACAGCACTTGTTATACAAGGATCTTCTGTTTCAGCAAACCACACAGGAGGTGTAGATGGATAGGTTTCCTTAAATAGCAAGAAAAAAAAAAATCAATACAATTGCAGATTTTTAACATTCCTTATTTTAACAAATTAACACTTCTGAAATATCACAAATACATTGAAGTTAGATACCTTTTTTTTGTTGTGAAGAAAAATGACAATCAACAAAATAAAAAATTTCTTTAATATAAGCATGTGTATATGTTTTCATTGCTATATATTAAATTTTAAGTATGCTTTTTAAAAAATAAATTTTTGGGGTTTTAATTATTATTTTTCTGGGGAGAATTTTCAATGCAATAAGTTTAAGAATAACTTAAGAATCATATATAAATTATCCAGCTATTGTAAAAGGCAAATGACAGCTTGTGAACCAATTTTCATTTCTTTCATCCAAATATGCTTACAGTTTTTAACATAGGATTACAAAAATTCCAATAAATAAAATTTAGTTAGCTAAGTTCTAGGGAAAAATAGTTAAATGTTGCTATATATAGTCTGTAGAAAAAATATTATCAACTGCAAAACCATTTTCTAACGACTTTTTTCAGTGGTAACAGTAAAATTAAAGCATTTTTCAGTTAGCTGCCTAAGATGATAAATCATCAATTGCAACCCTTTTTTCATAGTTCACGTTTGTAAGCATTCTGATCAAAGGATTTGGATGCTGAAAGGTTATTGCCGGTAGTAAACATTTCAAGTGAATTTGAGGCAGTGAGATCGTTTCGATTTTTTTTTTCTTGAAATTTTTTTAGTATAACTTTTCTTCTATCTTCGGATAAGACATTTTAATTTTAGTATTTACACAAGATAGTGTATTGATACAAAGTTGAGTGTTGGAGTGGGGAAGAGAAAACGGGTGATTACCCTCACCCAGATAATAAAATGGAGGTGGAAAGTACAAATTCTAATTTTTCATTAAATAAATATAGATGTAATTTAACAGATATGGAATTATTAGCCAAGTTTGAAGAAAGACAAAATTTAAATACGAGTCCAAATATTACAATTTTCTTAAAATCAGAAAATAATTTTCAGAGTGGTAATCCACTTAAATTAAAAGAAATAATAATGAAAGAGTTCACAATTAAAAAAAGTATTCTGAGTATAAGCAAAACAAGAAACGGCGAGATCATAATCAAAACAAATAGTTGTGAGACCGCCAAAGAAGCATTAAAGATTAAAGAAATAAACGGAAAAAAATAAGTACAAGACTGTCCTTTATTGGCCTAACCAGTAGTTACATTTACAAGGAATAGACACGGATTATACAATAGAAGACATAAAATCAGAACTAGAAAACAACACAATCATGCAATTTTGGACATTCAACATTTCACCAAAAACAGAATCGGGATTCAAACCTATCAAAACAATTAAAGTTACCCAAACTGGATGCAAGATCCCCGAAAGAATCCCAATAGGGTTTGAAATGTTTAAAACTAATTTATACTTTGATAAACCTAAACAATGCACAAACTGTTGGAAATTCGGACACTTTCAAATATTCTGCTGAAGCTCAATAAAATGCCGAATATGTTCATTAAACCACCCTGAAAATGAGTGTAAAGAAACTGAAATAAAAATGCAGCTCTTGGAGAAGCGTATGAAGCCAACTCTAAAATTTGCAAAAAATATCAAGACGAAGTCGAAATCTTAAAAATTACAGTAGAGCAACAAATCTCAAGAAATGAAGCAGTCAAAAAGTTTCAAAATTTAAAAAAACCTCATACTCAGCTAAAACATACAACAATCAAACAGAAAAAATAGAAAATTTGGAAAAAAAATTAAAAACTTGGAGCAGAAGTTTGAAGAAAACAATAATATATTTGAAAAGAAATTAGAACAAATAGTACAGCGCTTTACGACAGAACTGAATACGGTGGTAACTCAAATAAATTTGAGATTTTCTTCCTTGATGAACACAATGGAATCTACTTTAAAAAAAGTTGCATCCAATATAACAATTTCAAAAGATGACGACTACCCTGATAAATAGAAAACTAAATGAAAAAACAAAGACTAAAGAATCTATCAGAACAGAGAGGAAATATGTTAGAAAGTGTAAAGGAACAAAATAAAAAAATATAGATAAATATACAAATTTTCTTATATTTTTGCTAAAAAAATCAATATTAAACTGCTTTCTTTTTTGGACATTTAAACTGATTAGTAATATTACACCTTTTTTCCCTTTGAATCATGAATATAATCCAATGGAATGCACGTGGAATAAAAAACAAGAGGTCAGATATTCTTTTCGAGCCAATTTTTCAAAAAGCAAGCATTTTAATTCAAGAAACATGGTTACATCCAAATGATATTTTCACTATTCCTAATAAGAATATTTTTCAAATTGATAGAGAAATCAGAAAAGGAGGAGGATTAATGATAGCTTTAAATAAAGATATTAGCGCCATAAAAATTTTCTCAGAAATTAGTGAAAACCTAGAAATTTTAATAGTCAGAGCTCAGATAAATTCAGTCCCTCTTACAATTTTCAACATCTACATTCCACCAGGAAACTTTAATAACGTCAACTTATTGAAAATAAAAGATCATATATTGATAATCATTAGGAGATAATTATTATATTAGGAGATTTCAATGCATCACATGAGATTTGGGGGTCAAAAAATTCCAATGCTTCTGGAAAAAAGATTTTTGATTGGATTATTGAAAATGACTTAATGCTGCTAAACGATAAAAGTCCAACTTATCTACATTCATTGGGAATTTTTACATCTATAGATCTTTCTTTATCATCTATAAATTTAAATTATGATTTATCCTGATCCACAAATACTGATAATTTTAGAAGTGACCACTTCCCTATAATCATTAAATACAAAAGAACAAACAGATTAGCAACAAATAATTTTAAACAAAAAACAAATTGGAACAAATTTATCAATCTTATTCAACAAAAGTTAGATTTAAATGTATAAATATGGATATTATAGAAGAAATTAAAAAAGCTCAAATCTTATCTCAAGAATCAGTAACAAAACAGATCAGTTCAAGAGCTCCATGGTGGACAGCAGCATGAGGGCATTTAAGAGCAAAAAAAAAGAAAACTCCTTAATAAAGCAAGAAAAAACTTTAAAGAAGAAGACTGGATAAAATATAAAGAAATAAGCACAAAACTTAAGCGAACAATCAAAGTCTGTAAAGAAAACTTTTGGCACAAGATATGTGAAAAATTTCTTCTCCTAAAGTTCTTTTAAAAATAATCTGGATAATCAAAAACAGAACAAATCCTAACTATTCTTCATTTAATATTATTGAAAATAACAGAACCATACTAACAAATGAACAATCCCAAGCAGACTGTTTTTTACAATATTACGCAAAACAAAACAATAGTAGTCCAAATATCCCTAATAGTCCAGACAATAGTCAAGATATTAATAAACCTTTCTCTCAAAAGAACAGCAGTCCAGGGCAGATAAAATTCCCATCTCCCCATCAAAGCAATAAATCTTCTCCTGAAATCCTTTAATGACAGTTGGTCTTCAAGTCAAATTCTAAAAGATTGGACTCACGCAATTATTCTACCTTTCATAAAAACCTCACAAATATCCCAAGGAAGTTTCGTCATACCATCCTATATCTATTACTTCAGTAATTGCCAAATTATTATAAAGAATGATTCTGCATAGAATGTTAGATTTCAGTTTCAAAATAAAATTTTTCATGTTAATCATCATGGTTTTTACCCTCACAGAAGCAGCATTAATATGTTACTTCAATTACATCATGATATTATACTGACTAGAGAATGCAAGGAATATTTTATTTTGGTAGAATTAGATATTAAAGCAGCATATGACTCAGTGTGGCCAAGTGGTCTTGTTTCTAAATTAAAAAAAGGTGGATACTCTGGTAGATTGCTTCGATGGATACAAAACTTCTTACATCAGAGAATAATTCAAATTAAATGGAGGAACAATTTTTCCAAAACCATTAAAAATAATTATGGTGTACCTCAGGTATATGATTTATATGGCAAATATATTTGAAATTCAACACGACAGCTATCTTCTGGTTTATGCAGACTATATATTTTTATACAATAGCGGTACAAATTGGAATAAAACAATAGGCGAAATGCAAGAATCTTTAAATAATATTTCAGCCTGGTGTAAAAAATGGAAATTGTCCACCTCTCCAAGAAAAAGCAATCTAATCAACTTTTCCAGAAAAAGAAGCACAATACCTCCATTACTTAAAATATGCGACAAATCTATTCCCGAAGTGAACAGTCTTAAAATCCTGGGTATAATCTTCGACTCCAATATCACCTGGAAAAATCACATATTCATTACCTTGGCCAGAAAGGATTCAAATATTTAAATGCCATTAAAGCCTTATCTTCTCCGAAAATAGGAACAAGATCTGATCATCTTTTAAATATTATTAAAGCCACAATCCGTTCTATCTTTGACTATGGAAGCCAACTTTTTTCCTTTTCTAGTAATAGCAACAGACAGAAACTAGAACCGATTTACAATGCTGCCTTACGTTTAGCCCTAGGTCTCCCAAGGAACACCCTGTTAGATTTATTAAGAGCAGAGTCTATGAATGGAAGTATTAATAATCGCCATAATTTGGTTTGCTAAAAATTTATAACTAAACAAATAGCATTAAAAGACTGGTCACCGAATGCAAGGTTATTTTGGGATATAAATAATATTTTTTATAAATATAGAGAAAAAGAGATCAGTATTTTCAAAAGACAATCAACATGCTCCAAGAACTATGTATCTCTAAAGTGGATATTCTTCAGTGGATCCCTCCTCCTCCAATTTATGAAAATCACAAAATAAATTTACCATTTCAAAACAAGGATCTTCCAGATGTCATAGTGCAAAATATTTTTAACGATTACATTCAGTCAAACTTTAAATAATAATATCATAATAGCAACAGATGGCTCAAAAAATACTAATCAAACGTCAATAGGAATTTTGATCCCCAAGAAAAAAGTTTGACAAAATTTCATACTGAAAGAAATTATTTGAATTTTCACAGCTGAAGCTATATGGACTGCATTAGAAAATTGGGTTTCTGAAACAGAAAACTATGTCATCCTGATGGACAGCTTATCAGTTCTAAAAAGTATCCAAAATATTAGTAAAACATCCAATATGATAATATTAAATTTAAGTTCAACTTTACATGAGTGTCTCAAAATAGCTCAATCAATTACATTCATTTGGGTACCAGCTCACAGGGGAATAGAGATTAATGAAGTTGATAAATTAGCTAAAGCCTCTCCAGAACCGTGGAATATTATTCCTTGGAAAGATCTACATACATATTTCAAAAAACAACACAAAAGTAAAAACGAAGAAATATGGAAAAAGAGCAAAAGACATAAAAATTATATTTATATTTCTCATCATGAAAAGTGGAATAGACAGGCAGCAAAAACAGTAGTTTTAATTAATAAGTTGCGAGCTAAAAATTACTATTAAATGATATTTATTTCCTTTTTAAACAAACAGATTTTCTTTTGTGTACAGATTGTCAAGTACCCAAAACTAGTGAACATTTTATATTAAACTGTATCAAATACAAATCGCAGCGTGAAACTGTGAAATTTTTTATCTCCAACCACAGAGAATGGTCTTATTTCTCAATAGCGAAAAGTAAAACAATAGAGAATGTTCAAAAAGTTGAAGAATTTTTAACATCAACCAATAGATTCTAAAATTCCAGCTAATAGATTTTCAATACTCTACTTTCATCAATTTCAGTTGAAGCACAAGACGATAATTAAAACTACTGAGAGACAGTGCAATCACTAGCTGTACGTTACAACTTAAGTTAAAAACTAATCCAAATTCTATCGGAGCATAAGGCATTGGCCAAGTCTCCACTTTTATGGTGATATCACTGTACTGAACTGAACTGTAAGCATTCTGCTAAATTAGTAACAACTAACAGCAATTAGCTCTTATTAGTGCCACTAGTATGCAATCATCTAAGGTCTCTACTTGGTACAATTTTTGTATGGTTAACCAAAATTGTATGCTTGGCGAGATTTGGAATCAGCTACACACAGAGTATCCATGAGTAATGAAACACAGAAAACAAAAGTGAATAAAAAAGACCAAGCTTTTGTCAAAATCTAATTGGAAATTGTGTGATTGCTACGAAATCAAGGGATCAAGTGATCAGAATTGCACAAACTTCTTAACTTTGACAACTTCCATTAACCTGTCTGTGAAATGATTGCAGAAATTAATACACAAGCACCAACAAACTACTTTAGGTACTTATGTACTATCGCAACAATGCTAACATTCAACATTATTCACCAAGTTGGCAAACCCAATTTCATGTGTTGTACATGCTGAATCGGTAAACATGAGCTTCATTTCATATAATGTCGCCAATACAGTTGTGATAATATGCAAGTACCTAAATTTTTTTAAACCTTACAATTTTTATTTTAAAAAATTATAACTAAAAAGATATTTTGGTACTTGCCTATTATTGCAATCTTATTGGCAACATAACCCATGGTTGCCAATTCGGCGCTTAGGACACATGCAAAATCAGGGTCAACTTGGCGAATTATCTTGAACGTTGGAATTGTTGCGATAGTAGGGGAGACCTGTGTACCTTGGGCCAATTTTTTCAATGCACAAAAACAAAGCCACTGGTCTCTTTAAAAATGTGAAACTGATATGCATTCATCATTATACTAACTACCATCCAATAGTAGTTAATATAAGTACTTAAAATAATAAATTCTGTGAAATATAAGATTTTTAAAAAAATTCACAAATGGCTCTAGGGCCTTTCCATGGATTTGCTCTGTAATCAATAGAAAACAAACATACACACATGAATTTAATAAAAGAATCAATATCAGCTAATATATTGATTTGTCATGCAACTATTTAATTTGCAATGTGCCAAATTATTAATGAATTACAGATATTTTCATTCAACATTATAATTTAAAAAACTGGTTACAAGTGAGCTGCATACAATGTCACTCTGAAGCACCAACAGATTGTGGTTGGAGCAATTTGAACACACAATATTTATGTTGTCAATTTCATAAGTTTCTTCTTTATCATAAAGAAACTTATTTGAACATGCAATATTCTTCAGAAATTTAACACTATAGTCTTCTTTAACATCTATTATTTCTCCCACATAAAAGTGTTCAGTTTTTATGCCTTGTATTTTTGTTAAACAAAAATCCCCCCTTTTCAATAGTATTCCTTACATCAGATACTGTTAGAATTTGCATCATCAGTGGAATGACAATGTTCAATATCTGTTAATTCTTTGGATGAAGTTGCCTTAATTTCAAACTCAGGTTTTTTCACAAGTTTTCTTTTTCTTTTGGCAATTTTAATAGCATGTTTTTTGATTTTTTCCTTTTCTGGAGTGTCAGTCAATATTCTACCTCTCCCTGGTTTTCGGCCACCTCTGTTGGATTTACTTCGAGAATTATACTTCTGTTTTTATAGTTATAAAGATTTTTTTTTATTAAATGAATTTTTATGTTTGTGTAAACAAAATAATAATCCTGAATAATAACAATAATGGTAGCAAACATATTTTTTATAAATCAAGCATATTGAAAGTTTCAGAACAAAATATACACTCCTCTCATTTAAATAATGTCCAATTATAATAAAAAACTCGACTAAATCAAAATGATTCAGATAATTAAGGCCATTTTCCTCCTTTTATTATAAAAACTTTTTTTAATAAAATAATAAAGAATATTAATTGCAATAGTACCTAGGGCCATGGCCCTAGGTACAAGGTAACTATATATATATATGTGGCCCTAGGCACAAGACTAGGTAATTTCATACAAAATGTCTTCTACAGAAAAACCCACATGGAGAGGGGATTTATTTAAAATCTAATTTAGTACTTAATGTTACAAACAAAGTTATGTACTAGAATTCAAAGAAAAATATTTGACTTATCTTTGTATAACAATAAAAAGAGATTAACAGCAAAATTTTACTTCAGACCATGTAAAACTATTTTTCATTTATAACTTTTCACAGCTTTCTTTTGCAAAATTTCAAAATGAATGCCAAAGTAGGAATTGATGTTGTCACTCACCCAACTGAGTAATAAAACTTAGAACTAAATATTATTCAAATAAAATGAGTTGGCCCTAGGTACACAGGTCTCTTCTACATAAGTATCAATATTTTTAAAAACAGAATTGGAGAGAGATTTTTTTTAAAAAAAAAAAAAAGATATCTATAAAAAAACTTAAAAGACTAATACTAATAAAAAAAATGTTTTTTTCACTAAGCAAAGATGAAAAATATTCCACAATTAGTACAAAGGATTAAAATACATGAGCACACCAATGCAAGCTTCAGATTCAAAAGTAGTAGCCATCTGTAAAAACCTTTTTAAAAATTTAATATTGAAAATGCAATTTTTTCATTTAGATTATTATAATAAATAGCAAAAGAATTTTCAATGTTATTCATGATCACATTAATCATGAACTCTGCTGCAACCATTTTATTAAAATATTCATGCAATCTCTCGTAAAGAACCTGAATTCTACTTAAACTTATAATTTCACTATTTTCTGAAGAATAATTTCTCAAACTCCTTAAGTTAAACTATTTTAGCAATAAATATGATAATTAACAGTTTCTTAATTTATACTTGAAACTTATTTAAAAAAAATTAAATAAATAAATAAAAAAGGTTACTTATGTATTATAGTAACCTATTGGCGACATTATATGAAACGAAGCACCTGGTTGTCAATTTAGAGCGCATAAGACACGTAGGAAATTGAGGTTGCCAAATAGGCGAGTTATAAATAGGTGCTAGTTTGATATGACGGGGCAAGGCACCCTGCTTGGCATGAAGAAGAAATCACACCAAGCAGCGCTTGTTGTCGCTGGAATGGAATCTAAGATGGCAGCCTAGCGGCATTGAATTGTCAGGAAGATAGTTTTAAAGAATTGTTTAGAAATACAATGAAATATATTTCAAAAGAAGAATATAGAAAGAGATTGAGAATAACCAAGATCAATCAATAAATAATGAATAACAGTATAATATACCGTAAAATCTGGCATATAACGTGCACTTTTAACCCAAAGAATAGGATCGAAATTTAAGGGTGCGCGTTATACGGCAGGTATAAAAATGAGAGCTTTAAAAAAAAGGAGTATTAAAAAAAATTTACACTTACATATTGCAAAATACTGTTTATTTAAAAGAAATAACATACCTTATGAACGTTCATTGTTGGACAACATGAAAAGGCATTCTTTTTTGACCATTTTAAGGCGAATAAACATACACTGTTTCTTGTTACAATTAATCCATTCAGGCGATTTTTTAAGGCCCAGCTCGCAACACTTTCTTCTAGAATAGGCCATTTCGTTTCTCCTTCATGTAAAGCCCATTTCTTCTTTGGCATGTTAATTATTGTCATTTCACTTTTTATTCAACTCCTTTATGGAGCTTTCGCCAATATCAAACATCCTTGCTGCAGCACGATTTCCATTTTCTTTTGCAAATTGAATCACTTGATCTTGAAACTGGCACTGTGTTTTGCTTCGTTTACCAGGACCCATCTTTACTGCTCGCTGTTTGAAGCGTATTCAATATTATTCATAGTATTGAATATACTACAGACAGCAAGCGTAATAAGTCTCAGGTTTGTTCTAATTTATTTCAAAATTAATCGTCCACCACGTACATCACATGAAAGGGGAAAAAGGAATCAATGTTTATAGAAAAGCGTGGGAAAAATCCAGCCATGGCGCCGATTCAATCTCCCCCCTCTCCCTTCTTGCGCTTAACGGCTGCACAATTCTAGAAGTATAACTATTTTTTCAAAAGAGAGTCAGGAATGATTCATCCAATCAATAATAACTTCAAAACATAAGAAAATTGCACACGTACATTTCAAATTTTTTCGTAAAAAAGGGGGTGCGCGTTATACAGCGAATATACCTAAAAATTAAAAAATACAGCTTGAAAGTATAGGTGTGTGTTATACGCCGGATTCTATGGTAATAAAAAGTAACATGTACTACTAATATTATGCAGTATATAACAATCTTAGGTTATAATTTAATAGTAATAATATATAATATTCATATAGTACTATTTAATAATAATTATTATATATAATTTAATTGTAATTATAAAAAAGAATAATCATCACATTGTAATATTATGAAAAATAACAAAATAACAATTATACATAAAGAACGTAATAATAAAAAATAAATAACATAATTATAAAAAAATCACGTCATAATATTTATAAACTAGCAGGTATACCCGTTCTTCGCACGGGTGAATTTAAAAATTGGTGAAATTGTCGAATCGGCCGCTTCTCCGCCAAATTTAGAAAAATCGCTTATTTGGTGCGTTTTTGTTAAAAACGACTTCTCCTTCACTGAAGAACAAATTCAGAAGGGTTACCAGATTTAGCGCAATTATCGATTTGGCGAGAAAACACTTGGCGCGAAAAGCGGCCGATTCGACAAATCAACCTAAAAATTAAACAATGCAGACTGAAGGATAAAGAAGTTTTATTCTATAATGAGTTAATTTTACGTGAATTGTAAATTAAACAAAATAAATAAATAAAAGCTTTTTGAATATCTCAGCTAAACAAAAAAAACCATGTTCACTAAATTTTAAGTCTTTAGATATAATAGTTGAATTTTTTTCATTTTTTTTTAATTATTATTATTATTTATGACGTTCCGTAACTTTCTTGTGGGTCGATTTTTTAAAACACCTACCTGCTTAGCAAAAGTAACACATTGTTACAAATTTTGTGCAAAAAAAGCTTAAAATAGTGTAAATAATTTGTATCTGGATGTGTAACGCATTAATATTACTTTCTGATACATTTATTTTATGTTAAATAGCTGTTACCCGCGACTTCGTCTACGTGGAATTTAAACAAAAAAGTGTTTATTCATTTTGCAGAGTTAACGAAAACTTAATAATTATGTATTCTACGTAAAGAAATACAAATGCTATAAGTATAATGCCATTCTTCTACTTTGTGAATCTATGTTTCTTTTTTGTTTTATTTTTTTCCTTCGATTTTGTTAAGCAAGGGGTGAAAGGGACGCATGACCTTTGACACTGTCGATGGGGTGAGGACTAAAATCATTAGGATCAAAATAGGTCTAAGTAGCAGTAGAGGGAAACGCGAATACAAAGGAAGCCGCAAGGAAGGGGGTGAAAGGGACGCATGACCTTTGATAAAGTAGTTAAGGACTGTAAAATCTTTAGTATCAAAGCAGATGAACGGGAAATGTTGTGAGTGGCAGCAATCTAATCAAACAGAAAAGTTTGATATAACTGCTAGAAATTGTTGAGACAGAAGGCTCATGAAATAAAACAGTCCCCATTGAATAAAAATAATCCCTATTTGCTATTGGGATATTGCTCACTATTTCATTGGTTTTAATTTTATTTTTTCGGAACCCTATTTTTTTTTCCATAATAAAAATAGCCTAAGTTATTCCTAATAACATTAGCTATATGCCAGTGAAAGTTTCCTCAAAATTGGTTCAGCCGTTTGAGGGATTAGCCGGAACAAACAGACAGAAAAAAATTTTAAAAATTGATTTTTTCATATAAGTACCGTAATATACTTTTAAATGCATTTAGTAAAAAGCTGTTAATTTAAAATTATAAACAGACACTTCATTTTTATTTATATGTATAGATAAATATAATAAAAAAGCAATCATAAAAAAAGAATATTATGATTACATATGATAATAATTATATTTTTATATCATATTATATAGATAAAATAATTACATAATATATATTAAAATTTAAAATGAATATCAATTAAAAAGTACTTAAAACTTGCAATATTCCAAAAACTGCAAAAATATCTAGGTTACTGTATTGTAATGTTATCGCCCATCTTGGCGAACATAAACTTGATGAATGCCCTGTGATATCAAATTAGTTCCAAGCAATTTTCTCCTCTTTTCTACAAAATATAAGGATTTTAGGAAAGTAAATATTTATAATTTTTACAAAGTTTCATTCATACACAAAAAAAAATTAAGTTTCCGTTACATTTATCTCCTAAAGCAGTGATTCCCAAAGTGGTCTATATAGACCCCCAGGGGTCTATGATGACCTGCAAGGGGTCCACACCAGTGAACAGATAATTTGGGGTCTATGTGTGATAGCAGCTATCATTAAACCAGATCGTGACTTTAATCTTTAAAAAAAATTTGATCTGGTGGAAAACAGATTTAACTAATTCAACTAACTTTTTTTTTTACATTCAGTGAGGTTAATTTGTGGTTACTAGGTAACAGTATAAATTTTATTAAAACAAGGACCATTTTTCAGCATTTCTTTTCAGAATTAAGCTAATGAAGTATAATATTGGAAGTCTCGAATTTTCTGAATTTCTCAGACTTTCTATTAGGACATTTTAACCTACATTGAACATTTACATGCCCTTTACTCAAATTTTGAAAATAAATTTGATATTGCTTTTTATATATTTAAAGTACAGTGGACAATGATGAACCTGAGAATTCATAGTCACATTTAAAAAATGTCATATTACGATGGGAACTGATCAGAATTGGACCCTAACGGAGATCTTAAAATAAAGTTTAGAAATATGGATGCCAACAATTTTGGCTTTAAAAAGACAAACCAGTTATTTGTCACGAATTATGCAATATTGTGAGAAATATTTTAATTGCTTTTCCTAGTGAGAGGGAGTTTAAGTGAGTTTGCCAATCTCAAAAACAAAAAAAAAGAAGGGGGAGGGGGGGGGACTGGACACTTCTAGCAAAGGAGATTTAGAGTTAAACCTGACTAGATTGATATTAAATGTTGAAAATTTGACACAGAAGCACCAGATTCCTCCCTCTCATTAAAAACATTTGTTTGTTGTTCAGTTTTTTTGTGTATTAATTTAATCCACATTAACATGTGCTTCTTAAGTGTTAAAAGCTATACTTCTCTACAGTTAGAAATTTAATTCTTTTAAAGTAAGTAGTAGTACCAGCTATCAAAGAGACATTTAAGTTGATAAATTTGCAAGAATTCAATATTAGGTAAGCAAGGGTCTACCCGAAACCAAAAAACATAGAAAGGGCAAAAAAGTTTGGGAACCTCTGACCTTAAGTTTTAAGTACACAAAGAATTGATATCAATACTTAAGATAATCATACTAAAATTATTCTCTGGTAATAAAAAAATATAAATTATTTCAAAATTAAATTTTACAAATAAATTATAGAATTTAAAATCAAAAACTTATTAGAGAGATCAGGTAAATATAATAAAAGAAAGTAATATGCATCATTGTACGATAAAATCCTTTTCTTTCATGTTAATACAAGAGGAATTAAATTTAATTTCATACCATCTTTTAATACTACTTTCTCAAATTTAAATTATAAAATTTTTCAATGATACAAAAAAGGCAATTTTATTTCAAGCAATCAAATCAACAAAATAAGTTATCAAAATTCTAATCACTTTGTGCATGTACTACAGAAAGAACATGCAACAGAAAAAAAATATTTTCTAAAAAACCACAATTTGAAAAGTTTTTTTTAATTAAGCCTAGCCTTAAATGGATATAATAAACTAATGAGTATTTCCATGAGCATTCAAAACAATACAAACTTATAATGGAAAAAAAGAGAGAGAAATTTAAAGAAAGTACATTAAAATCTGGTTTTACAAATCAATTTAAGAATTATACATTATGTTTTGTTCTTTTACTCTTCAGATGCAGTCTTTTAACTTAGTATGCTTTTTCGGGGCTTTGTCATATTTCTAAGAATATCCCTAAAAATTTTTGATCACTAGTAGAAAATATTCTGTTTCTACCCTTTTACAATTATTTATTACTGAATACAAAACAATCAATTTAAACAAGTAAGAAAATCAGAATAAATTTGGATAAAAAATCATTATATTTGATCAGTATAAAATTTAATTTTCAGAATTACAAAACTCATAATTGAAATTTAAAGCATATATAATTTTAAAAGAAAGAATATATGATAATTAGCACACAAAATTTTAAAGATAAATAAAAACAGCACAAAATGTTAAAGACTTCTTTAAACATGATTTCATACTTTTAAGTTAAGGGATCAGCAAAGAAATATTTATAATAATCACAAAAAATTTCAAATTATGAACATTAAAAAAAGAATAATTATATCACATTTAATGAAAAATTCCAATTGATTACATAATCTGTCTTTAGCCTCAGGCTACAATTATGATCTAAATACAGTTTTTTTTAAAAAAAATAAATTATCAACACAGAATATATCACACAAGAGAAATATTACATCCAGTTATAAAAGATGATATTTTTATATATAGAAAAACTAATAAGCTTCACAGTACAATAATATTTGTCCAATTTTAGAAAAAAACAAGATTTAATCCACAAACTCAGCAAAATTAAAATTCGTATTTTCTTTTAAAAAAAATATTGTGCCAACAAAATAAATCTAATTCAACAGGAATTTTACGTTTATCAAAATTTTAACTTTTCTATATTTTTTATTTTATTTCAATACTTAACATGGCTTAGCATAACAGCTGTTCATGAAATATAACATTTAAACCAAAACCAAAACCAAAACTAACAATTTTTTTATGAAAAAAATTATAACATATTTAAAAAATATTGAGTTGAAACCAAATGAATATTGATTACTTATGTATGGAATAAATATGAAATGTAAAAGCAAAGGAGTTTCGAAATCCGATTTTTACAAAAAAATTGGTACTTGCGTACAGAATGACGCTTAAGATAAACAATGCGTTCGATACAAAAAAAACACATCGAAAATGTTCCCTTCATTTCTAAAATAATACATAGTTAAAATTACACATAAAATTCATCACTCTTCACATTATTGTAATATTTGCCATGACCTAAAAATTAGTTAGATATGAAAACAACACAGTGCGGAAGTAATATTGTATGTAATGTTAATAGTAAATTAGTATATTCCTTATTAGGGTACACATAATAAGAAATGAAATAGTGACCTGATTTTGTGAGTGAAAGTTATAAAAAAGATCAAGGGAAAAAAGGGAATATAAAAATTGTATACGCACTTACTTTTGTTATATAGTACGTATAATCAATATAATTAATCCAATGACATTTCAATACACAATTACGCAATTCAACGAATAAAAAACACCACAATACAATTTCAAATCACAATACTAATATCCATATAGTCAACTACTGTATTAAATATACGAGCAAGAATATTTTAACAGAATTTTATTTATATACTATAAAGAATACATTACTCACTGTTAGGTTCGCATGGATTTCAAATTTTTTCCCATTTCGACTCACGAACCTGCACGTTAATTCATCAACAGATGCAGCAGTTACTTGAAACATTTCATGCTCTTTCGGAAATAGAGTTTCTAAAGTTTTAATATCTTGCTTTAAATTATTTAGACACGCCATGCTTCACAAGAACATTAATCAATATATGTCAGTAAGATAGTAATCCTAACAAATATGAAAAGCACCATCCAAAGTTTACAGCACAAATAAGATGGAATGTATACATAATTCACGCATATTATTGATAAAAATGTGCGTCGTGTCAAATATTGTAAGTGATAGGTATTTACATGCAGACTTCAAATAACAATCACCACTGTGTCCACATACAATATGGCGGCATACATAACAATTTAAACTGAGCATGCGCCAAGTCGTCGTTTAGTAAACAATAAAACTTTTCTTCTTAGCAACATTTTTATATTCAAAATTCACACTTGAAATTCATTTTCACAGAAACTAGCATTTCTAAATTTAAAATTTCATTTATTTATTCCTTTTTCAATATTTTAAATAACACACAATTTTAAATAAAAGTTAAGAACCGTGTAATTTATTTAATGATTTTGTTTTGTCAATTCAATGGAATATGGATTTAATTTCTGCAACCGTACTAACAATAATTTTTTTTTTGTTTACTGAAAAATTTATCCCGAATGTTTAGTTTTTCCTATGTGCAGATTCGTTAGACGAATTATAAAATATTGTGATTGTTATGAACGTTGAAATTTTTACCATCATAATCAAATAATTTTCCTTTCGATTAAAAGTGCATCGCATAGTATCGTGCTGTCGTGCTGTGTGTGCTCTGATTATTTCATAGTCACAAATAATTAATTAAATTCTTCCTTTCCTCGGTTTAAAAAAAATATATTTTTTTAAAGATGACTGACGAAGCATCTCTAGAATCACTTGAACGAAGAATTTCAAAATTGGAACGAGATGTGTATAGCTCTGCAATTCCTGATCCTGAAAATAAAGTAAATTTTTTAAATAATATTCAAAAATAATTGTTGAATGCTTTTTTTTTTTAATTTGTAACATTAATGAAAATTATCAAACATTGATTTCTTTTTGATTCATTTGAAATGTAATTTTTATTAATATCCTTTTGAAGTTAGACAGTAAGAAGAGTTCTGGGATAAATTATGATTAAAATGTGTACAGCATTAGTTTAAAATAGTTTTAATATGGCAATTTAATTTTTAAAAGAATTTACTTGTTTCTCTCCAGTAAGCTATGAATGGAGATTTTTTTTCTTTTCATTTTATAGAAATATGATCTATGTAAATTGACAATATATTTTTTTTAGTTAATAAAAAGCTTTGTACTTTCATTTGTTTTTTTAATAATCTATTGAAAAAATTGAAGTATATGTTCAAATC
>BMAV01010723.1:216614-233141 GCA_019973955.1 Trichonephila inaurata madagascariensis | reverse complement strand
GTATAGGGGGGCCACTTCGGATTTGGCTATTTTTCTTTGGATTTGGCAATTTTTATCTTCCTGTTATGGTGAGATATCGAATTCATTATAAAATAAATAATAAATAATTCCGAAAAAAGTACCTTGGTGAACACTTTTAGTCGCCAAAAAATGGACTGCGCCAAGTGGCCCCCCTATACTACACTTGAGCCGAAAATTTTTGTTTCAAGGCAAGCACTATAGTACAGTGAATAATGTTGCAAACCTCATGACTGGTAACATTTGAGCTATTGTTCAAAATAAGCTAAGAGATCCTTGTGAGAAAGTATGATCAAAAGTTAGATTTATGGCATGGTGTGGAAGTTAGGAGAGTGAGGTTTAAGCTCAAGTTTGTCTTTTGACTTTATGTCTTGTCTTCATTAACTCTGGTGTAATTCTAGAATGGTTTTGATTCAAATTAATGAATTAAGATCTATCTTTTTCTGGCACTTGCAAATTAGTGTCACACCAGCTAAGTTTTTGTCACTTGAGTCACAATTTTTCTCCAAAAATCTGGGTTAAAGTGTAGAATGGGTGGTCCCTTGGCGAAGGCTATTTTTTGGCTGCCAGAATCAGTCTCCAAAGTACTGAGAGTAATGAAGAGCAAAATTCATTCTGGCATCTACATCGCTAAATCCTAGGAGCCACCTATTCAAAAGCCAAAATCTGACTGATTGGTGTTTTTTAAATAAAACACATAAGAGTATATTATTTTGATATCATGGCATGATCTGTGTGGTGTAAATTTTGCTGTGGGGACACTAATATGCAAGTAACCATTTTCTTAATGGTCTTTTTTGCACTCTTAGAGTTTTAGTTATCTTGAGTGATTCTGTTTGGTATTTACACATTATAATGTACATCGATGAAGTTCAAAGTAGACTTAGTGAAAATTCAAATGACCTGGATAAAATCATTTACATTATGCATTTGAAGAACTGATTGTACATGCTCCATTAATATTTTCCTACTTGCTCTCATCAAAATCATAGGAGGATTTTCTCTTTCTGTTTCTTTTGTCCATGATATTTCCAGAGTGTTCATAAGTAAAGCGTCAAATATACCATTTCTTATACCTAGAATATTTTTTTCTACTTTACATACCTGAGAGCAGTATATCACTATTTATAATATAATTGGAGATGGTGTATTTTGCCCTGTTTATTTGGTACTTTTCCATTTCAAGGGAATATTTGGTTAATTTTTTTTGTCAAGTTAAACACCAAACATAACATATAGTGTTCTTTTTAAAGTTGTCTTTCTGCTCGCTTGCCATAAGCACTCAAACTCGTGGTCAAAGTATCGGACTTGTGGCAGGCATGTTGTGAGTTCGAGCCTAGTACTGCTGAAGACCTGCCGTGTAGGGGAGCGATGTATGTTAAATCTGTTGAGAGCTCAAACGTCCTCCTGTTTGTGTGGTAGTTAGGAGAAGGGGGGTGCCAGCTCAGGTATCGTTCTCATCACTTGGCCATGGTTCCAAATTATGTTGCTGAATAGTGCGATATTAATATTCACTTACTCAAGCCCTCAAACTTATGAATTGTGTGGTAGGCTTATCACTATTAATAAATGCTTACTAGCATTTGGAAATTTTTTTTTGAGCATTTTTACAACCTCCCGAAATGGAAAAGTACCATTCATTTTAAATTACACTTATTTTTATACAGTTTTCCTGAATAAAAAAAAGGCTCTATTTTACTGTTTTCTTGAAAACTATGAAATCATTTAGGGGGTAATTATGTATTTATTTATTAGAAACAAGGAAAATAGAATAATTGTTACAAATCAATTTTTTAAAAATTCAGATATACTATTTACACGAAAAAAAAAGAGAAGGTTATTTACATTCTAGGACAGTACTAGAATGAAGTACAATAAAAATTTTACTCTTAGTAGGTGTAAAATTCATTTTTGAACTGTGAAGAGATACTAAAATTAGCTAGTGTTACTATTACTATAAAATTTAGTATATAACGCGCACTTTTAATACAAGAAATAAGATCGAAATTTACTGGTGCGTGTTGTTGTTGTATAAAAATGAGAGCTTTAAAAATAAATATCAGAAAGATAAGCATAAAAAAAATTAGACTTTTACATATATTGAAATACAGTTTCTTTATAAGAAATGAAAAAGGGCTGCAGTTTTAGAAGTGTACTATTTTTTTCTAAAGCTTTGAATAATTCCTCAAATAAATGTTCAAAACATAAGAGCATTGCTCAAGTACATTTCAGTTTTCTTTGTAAAAAAGGGGGTGCACGCTTAATGGTGAATATACCTAAAAACTAAAAAATGCAGCTTGAAAGTATAGGTGAGTGTTATACACCAGGATTTTACAATAGGTAAATGTTATTGACACATGACTTACATTGCAATATATTTTTAGGAATAAAAACATTGAATTCAGAGAAACTGTAAGAGTTGCTTACAATCCATTCATTTTCTTTTCGGAAAAAAAGGGTATAATTTTAAAAAAATCTTTTATAAAAGTTTAATAAAATTAATGTTCCATGTTTGTAGTAGTACATTTTTCTGTAGCAAGTATTATCCTCTTACTATCAATGAAAAATATTCAAATAACTCTGTGATTGAAAACTAACAGATAAATAAATTCAAAAAAGTGGACATTAACTGGAATTCAGAAAAGGCCATTTAGCAAAACTACTGTAGAACAAACACTGGATAACATTCTGCTGAAAGAAATGTCAGATTTGACATTTTTTTTTAAATCATAATTTCTATTGTTGTTGTCGTGTCCTTCCCGAAGGGAAGGAATGAATGTTGCCAGAGCCTGTGAGACAGGTTGGACTTCTTTTACGATAGATGGCGACACCACCTATCTCCACCTTCACAATTTTGGCATGGGACTAGAGGGGAGGGAAATATTCTCCATCCCCTGCACTCCGTGTCTACTCGGCGTACTCTGTATGTACTCGGCATACTCCGTATGTACTCGGCATACTCCGTGTGTACTCAGTGGGTATGTAGTGGCATCAGGCATCGAACCCAGGCCTTCCGGTTTGAAGTAAATTAAGTGCAGTAATAATTTCTATTACTGTGCTTAATTTACTGGTTAAAAATTAGAAGATTTAAGTGATCTAGCTTTGCTTATATTGTTTCAGTTAAGCTGCATGTTTGTGAATGTGCTTCTGCCAAAAACCTATTGTGTGTAGAGGAGCAGATCCATTTAAAGTATATTTGGTTTTAAAGTCCTGATATGTGATGGTCAGCTTGTGAAGGTGGCAGAACTTGGTTTTCTATCTCACCCTCAGACCTTGGCTATAAAAATCACAAGCTGTGTTTAGTGAACTTATGTATGAGGCAGAATTTTTTTTAGCTTGAGATGCTCATTGTACAATAAAAACAATATAAAATCCAATAGATATTTCAATATTTACTAGCGTCATGTGCTTTTTCGAGTGTATAACTTTTAGCCCATGGAGATTCCTACTTCCCCCTCTCTCAGTGTCAACTCCTCCTAGTGTGTGTGTGATTTCTTTATTAATGTCATTAAAATTCCCTTTTTAAAATTTCTTTCACTTTTTTGTCTCATTGTTTCCCTTCTTTCGAGCCTGGCATTGCATGGATCTTTATCGAGAGTATAACTTTATCCCATGAAAATTTCCCCCTTCCCTCTTGATACCAGCACTTCTGGGAGTGTGTGTATGTGTAATGCTAGATAATTCTATATTTATGTCATTGAAATTCATTTTTCCGAAATCTCTTCCACTTCTTTTTCTCGTCATACAATTTTCTTTTCCCTTTGTTTATTGAAAATTTTACATTATATGCTCAAAAGTATTTGATTTCACAATTTTAAAAAATGATATTTAAGTCCTCTTAGTGACATTTGCTATGTATTGAAACAATCTAAGAATTCTTTCTAAAGCTTAAAATTGTAATAGCATAAGGAATAGCTTGAGGGCGGGGATCAACATACCTGAGAAATGTAAACATTTCTCTCAAAAATTGAATACAAAAATTAAATCAAACTGTAAAAAATTGTTTTGAAGTGCATATGAGACTCAATGTTTTACGGTCCTCAGACACTTGGACATTTTTTTAGTGCATTTTGCAATAATTTTGTTTTTAAAATCTCAGACCTGTTGAGCTTTTGGAGGACAAAATTATTCTCATTGTTCTTCAAAGCACATAGAATTTATTTAAATTTAATCTCTATTTCCTTCTAATTTCATACTGATTGCATTTGAAATTTATTAATTTTTAACTTATTCTTTTCATTAAAGAATTGTATATCTATAATTTGGGAAAATAGTGGTAATATTTCTTTTTACTAAATTATTAAAACATTACACTAGAATATTTTGCTTAATTTTCCTATGTTATTATATTAAATTTAAAAAAAATCATCATTTATATTGTTGATGGAAAAATTTAATCTACTGTTAAATCTAAATTATTGCTGCCAGTAAAATTATGTATTTGTTAAATCTGGTAACTCTTTGAAGTAAAATAATTTTTTACTGCAATTTGACAAATCAGCCCCCCCCCCCCGCTGCTGTTTTCTGTAGTAGTGAAGTTATTCTATTTACACACTTTTAAGTATCTTAGAAAGGTTAAGATGAAATGTATAGGATGTATGACAAATTTGCCAATTTTTTGTATTCTAGCAAGTTTTTGTAAATCTGTACAATGCTGTTTTTTTTCTTTTTGATAATCTTTAAGATGTCTCAGGAATCTTTTTTAAAAGTCACCAAAATAATTGCTAAAATTACTGACCTATATCCAAAATTCCATTTAAGTCAGTTTAATGAAATTTTGAAAAACTAATTCATCATGCTCGAATCTTAATTTTTTTTTTTTTTAAAAAAAAGCTGTATTAATACTATTTTAAAAGGATTATTTTTGTCAAGTCTAATTAAATTGATACAAATTTTTTATAGTGTATTGAGACTCTGATGAATATTCATAACAGGCTTCAATCTGCCGTAACAGGAAGGGAAAAAATTACAACCGTGTTTTCAAAATGTAAGAGTACTTTTGATTTCTTTGCCATATAGTCAAATATTTTGACAAGATTTTTTTATAATTTTGTATGAATATTGTGCAATCTTATTTTAGTGTTATTAATGTGTTTTTTTATTGGATAAAAAAATTAATGCATTTTGTTGAGAAGTTTCATTTAAGATAAATCTATATATAAAGTTTATGTTCTTATATTTTAATATTAGAAACTGTTTAATTAACTTTAATGAAAGATAATTATAAAATAAAACCAACAGAAGTTATAATTTCTTGATTTTTACTTATTATTGTGAGATGTTTTCCAATGCTGTAACAATAAGCTTATATGTATTCTATTTTTAGTTATAACATGTTCAATGGTAGAAAATTAAAAATACTTGATGTTTTAAAAATTAAACAGAATTCAAATATTTGCTTTTATTCTGTTTATTAAACCATGACAAAATTATATTTAAAAGCATAATATCAAATTAGGCTTTATTTATAATTAATTAGTAATACATCTTTTTATTGTCAGGATTAATACATTAATCCTGACTTTTGTTTATTAATATAACTTAATTCTATTGTTTAATTCTGTTTAAACTGTATTTCTTTCATTGCATTTTTCACGTAATTAAAATGTAACAAAAATTTGTTTTGTCATTTGTTATTGTTAATATAGTTATTGACTTATGATTAGTAATACAATTTACATTGGATAATCCAAATGTAAAGAATAGAGAAATAAAGTAATTTGGACTGTGTGCATGTGGTTTAGTAAAATTCAATTTAGTTACAAAAAAAATATACATATACCCATGTATAATGTGAAAGTAAGTGGTACCTTATGGAACATGAAAAACATCAAATGTTTCTAAAGAGTGTCAAGAATGTGACCATATGTGCATCCTGGCTCAGTTACAAAAATTCTTCTCCAAGAATTCTGACCCCAGGGGGAAAAACAAGAACCTTTTGGCCAATACCTAGTTTAAAATTACACGTAGTGAAATATACCAATATTGCTAACATAACACAATTTTTTTTTTGAACATCTAATGCTTAAAAATACCCAGCTTTATTGAATTTGATTTATTTTCCCTGCAGATATGTAACAATTACAGTTGTAAGTAATTTAGTGAGTTTTCCTTTTATTACTTTATGTGCATAGTACATGTCAAGAAAATATGCAAGCAAATTTTTGGGTTACCTTTAAGTGTATTTTAATTTATACTGATCATATATTATTACTTTTGTTTCAACTATTAAATATTTTTTTCAATGATTAATATTCCTCCTAAATGATTAATATTTCTCTTGCAGTGGATGATTTGCAAAAATATTTAGATCCAAGCTTCAAAGAACATGTATCACTGACTGAAACAGCTAAATTGAATTTAGTATTGCTTGGTAAATTTCTTGTTTATGTATGTTATCAATTTTAACAAACTAACAATCATGAGAACATTTATGAACAAGAAAAATAATTTTTTAAAAATTTTAAGTTCTTATATATGAATAAAAGTTTTATTATCTTAATTTGTCTATAATTGTTATTGATTCTCATGCAGAAACATTTTATGATTATTTGTCTAATTAAATTAGCACAATTTCACTTCATTTTCTGTTTTTAATATTGCTCTAATATAATAATCTAATTCCATTTTTTATTTTATTTTTTGTAAAATTTCTAAGAAAGTTTTCAAAAAATTTCTAAGTTGAGTATTCTGTTAATAATTGAAGCAATTTAAAGTCATACATTGATGAATTTGTATAATGTCAGATTGACAATAAAGAGGACTCAGTTGTTGCTTTATTAAACGCAATTAAGGATTTTTTATGGCAAAATGTGATTGATTTAAGTTTGGCCAGAATTGTACTCGACTTTTATGACAAACATTTTTTTACACACACATTTTATTATTCTATTGTATTTTGTGATGTAAGAATAATTTATACAATATAGATTAGTACATTATTAATTAATTTTTAAAAAAAAATTATTATTCAGAGGAAGACAGAATAAGAAGTGCTGTTGATTCTCTACAAACTGTGAAAGATCTGATTCAATATTTAGACAGTGAACATATTAGAGGTACTGAAACCTTTATTTTTCAATGAGTTTTTTTAATGAAAAGTGTAAGATTTTATTTACAAGAATTAATAATTTTTTTTATTTGAATTAGAATTAAAATATTCATATCCAATGAATTTTTTTTTTAAAAAGGGGGGGGGTTGTATTTTATTGTTTGAGTTATAAGTTAATATAGGTTTTTGAATTGTCATTTTCTTTAAGTTCTATATTTCATTCAACACATTTAGGTTGAAGAATATGAAAGAGATTTCATTGTATATTTTTGTTATTTTGAACATATCATATATTTCACTAATAATTACATATTAATGAAATTTTTGTAAAATTAAGAAGTTTAAATTGAAATTATTCAAATTCTAAGTTTAAAATATTCTAATCACTAAGTATTTTTCTTCAAAATTTATAAATATAAAAATGAGATAACTGAGTGAATTAGTTTTCCTTTTTCTCTTTTGAATTAGTGTTAAGGCATTAGTGACCTTTTTGAGTAGTATAAGAAAAAGCACATTACATAGTTTAAAGTATTAAATGTGTATTTCTTTGTTGCAACATTTAAAATACAGAGAAATAAAGAAATATAATTATAATATTACTCAGTTTTTGTTTAATTATTTCCAGTAATGTTGGGATAAGTTATGCAAGTAATACTGAAAGTTGTTGTTGATTATTATTTTTAATGGGCTCAATTCATGTGATGTCATTGTCACATGATAATAATAACTGCATGTATTTAGCCAATCGGTTCAAAATCTCGTGTGACATCATAGTCACATGATAAAAGCAATCATGCGTTTCCAGCTAATCAGTTCATTCGCTTCGTTGTAATCAACTTTTGATCTTTTCAGAAACTTTCTTTTAAAAAATACAAATTTATCTACAATAACACTTCACATAGGTAGACAAAATGCATTTTATTTAAAAGTACATGCATATAGTAAGATTTTATTTAAATTTTAAAATCTTTTGAAGAAATTTATTTTTTATAACGTTTGAACATTTTTAACCAATGTTAAAATTTGAATTTTTACCTAAAGTTTGACAAATAGAACAACAAGTACAATTAGTTTGATGTCTGTTTTGAATTCAATGAAGAACATGAGTTTGTCTTTATCATGTAATCATCATGAATTGAACCCATTAAAATCTTTCAATTTTTATTCATTGTTAACAATATTTTGTCTTGCAGGTATTTTTAAAAACATTCAAGCTACTTTAGCATGTAAAGTATCATTTAATGGAGATATACCTTCATTACTTAAGAAGAACTTTTATTGTAATTCCTTTGTATATTAATTTGATAATATCAACAATTTAAAGTTGTATAGTTTAAAAGCAGGAGCATAGTACAAGCAAGTATTATAAGAAAAAAAATTTTAATTCAATTCCTACTTAAGTCAACAAAGAAAAATTTTATTTTAAGTCTTTTTATTAAATAATCACAATTAATATAAATACATATACACATATGATAGAATCACAATATTGTGGCAAAATAGAAAGTGATTTTCCTTGCAATTTTCCGTTTTCCTTTCTATAAATGGTGTTGGACTATTATTTTGGTTTTTTAATATTTATTTAATTTAAAAATTAATGAATTAATATTTGAAAAAATGTATTTGAATTCGAGTGGATGAATAAAAAGTATTTTATTAACGATTGAGAATTTGAACATGATATATATATAGAGAGAGAGAGTGTGAACTAATAGTAGGAATTGAAAAAAACAACATGTATTTTACAGCTGTATGTAATTTCTGGTGAATGCGTCAAAATTGTTGGAATCTTATATCTGAACTTCAATAAAACAAAGTAAAAAAAAATATTCTTTAATGTATCTGTATTATATTAAATGAAAATGTGTTTTCCTCCTATTATTAATTAAAGTCATTTCTTAAAAAAAATTTCATACATGTGCAACACACTTTATTATTAAATAAAAGTTCTGCTTATTTATCATCTTTTGAATTGAAATATACCTAAATTAATAAATTTAGAAGTCAATCCTGTATACATGTGCATGTAATATATGAGAAATGTACTGTTATGTTACTCTTATAAATATTTACTTTTTTTTATAGCTGTTCCTTCACTTTGTCCAAAATTATATGAAGTTAGTCAGGCACAAATAAAATTGCAGGTAAAATGATTTTTCTGAAAATATTTTTTAAGTTTTTTTTTTTTAAATTCTATTGTCTTATGACTTCCACATTTGATAAAATTCTTAATTACAGAAGTGAGTTAAATATCTCATTTTAGCTATAAGTAATTTAATAAGTATGATTCTGTTCTCATAAAACATTTGTCGTTTAACATATTATTGAAATGCAAAATATTAATATGTATAATTTATTATTATCTTTTAAAAATTTTAATTATAGTACATATTGATTGATACTTGCATGTTATTATAGAAGAAATTTTTGCAATGTAATGTGTATAAAAATGTTTTACGAATTTCTTTAAATGAATTCGAGGAAAAAAATCTTTTTCTAGGAGGATGCAGCTGAACTTACTACTGAGACAAGACAGCTCATTGCAAACTATGATAATTTGGTAATGTTTTACATTTAAATTGAAATTTATATACTTTAGTTATATTTACATTAATGTGTATTATAAAGATAACATTTGAAGCAGAATGATACTCTCTCTTTTATGTACTGTTTTTAAATTAAAGTAGTAAAATAAAAGCACCTTTTAAATTTTTTTTTATTTAAATCAATTATTAAATAAAAAAGCAAGCAAAAAAGATTTTTATTTACTTTTATTTTAAATATTTTTAAATAATAGTAAAGATCAATCTTACCAAAAACTAAGAGAAGAGATTATCTTTTGTGTGTGAATCATGCTTTTTAAAATTAATTAATTATAATTTGTAGAAATTAGAAATAGTGTAAATTTCATTTATGAGAAGTTTGTTACTTAAATTTTCACAACTTTTTCTCAATCATAGAAACAAAGAAAAAGGTTGATTTACCGTACCTATTCGAATCTAAGCTGCACTTTTTCTCAGTGATAATGCTATTGGAAATTGAGTGCAGCAAAATTCATCGGATGAAGAAAATTGAACAGGTTAATGATGGTTACAGCGATTACAGATTTATGTATTTATTTAAAAAGTTTTAATACTTGTGAAATAAATTAATTATCCACTTCTTATTAGTTCACACTTAGTTTTTTTTAAAAATTTCATAAGTAAATATCGATAAACATTTTTACACTATTTTTTTTTCACAAAAGTGTGTTGAAAATTTGGGGTGCAGCTTAGATTTAAATAAATGTATTGTTTTATGAAATTGTTATTTTAATACAATAATTTAAATTTAAATATATATATTTTACACATACAGATACACATTTAAATACATACAGATATTTTAATGATACAAAAAATGGATACTTGGAATAGTCTTTATATGCAAATATTTAAAAATCAATATATGGATTGTATTTTGCAATAATTTCTAATTCATCATGCCTAATATGTTATGAAGAATTGGTAATGTTTTTGTAGATAATGTCACTTTCAAAACAATTTATTCTTTGGGATTCAATGTTGACTGAAATAGAGAAAGGAAAAATTAAGAAGGAAGTTTCCTCATAATGCAAAAGCTTTACGTAAGTAGAAAAGTCATTTTCTCTTTTCAGAGTTAATTTATAACTTGAATCCACTTTTGGTCTTGAATCTACATAATCAAACAAGGTTCAGATCTTTTGCTTTATTTAAATAGAAGCTATAAGTGTGCTGCATATAAAGATTTCTAATAAATTTATATAATACTAGCTGTACCCTGCCACACGTTGCTGTGGCTCAGTCTTGTTAAACAGAAAGCACATGCTTTCAGTATGCTAAAACATTTGCATTGCAGGTATGATCTTTTATAAAAAAAAATGTATAAATATATATACGCAAAATTTTTCTTAAATGATATCATTTATAATTTGTTAACCAAATGCTTGAAGTTATTACAGCTTATTTTTGTCCTTATGTTATGAACCTAAATTTATTTATATTGTCTTTAAAATGGAGACCTCAAGTTTGAAGATAAATTTTAAATGGCTCTACTCTGGATTCTATAAGGGCAATGGGTTGACTTTACAATTTTTATGGATATTTCTATTAAATCAGAGTTGTGTTCACAAATGCACATTTATCCAAACAATGTCACTTGGAAACATGAGTTGTATTTCCTGATGTTATATAGGAAATGTTTTGATTTTGCAGTATATCTAGCAAGCAAAATTTTTAATGGCTCTGTGGTTCTCCAAGTTGAGGCAGTTTAATTTTTTCAGTGGTACAAAACATTCCTTTTGTTTCTCCCTTAAATTCCAGAGTGTTGCAATAAGGATACACTGCCATCATTGTGTAGATGAGAACATGCTGCCTGAACCTAGAATCTTCCACTGGATTGTACCGAAATGCAAGGTGACTGTTATTGTTTGATTGCTCCCCACAAAGTCATGTTTGATGCAGATGTGCTGTTTCTGGTTCACATCTTTCTGATGTTGTAAAACACTAATGATGTGCTCGCAAATGTGCATTCTCAAGTCTGGCTGCATGTTGCTATGCTGCGCCCTCAGTATGTGTTTGTGCCATTCTTTGTTTTTCTCGTTTGATGATATCCATTCTTTCCCAGTTTGATGTGCAATTACACTCATTGCAGTACTTTTGCCTTGCAAGTATGATGACCTAAGTTTGATTTCCTGCAAGGCATTATTTTTATGTAGTGAAGCCAATTGACTGCACTTAAAAAGAAAAAAAAAGTTAAACAAAGCATACAAAATTTCTTAAAAACTTACAACTGCACTTAAAAAGTTAAGAAAATTAAAACAAAAACATATAAAATTTCAAAACATTAAAAAAAAAGGAAAAAATGCTAATGAAATATTTAACTTCAAACGTGCATCAATTGACACAGTTGAAACCCAACACAATGAGAGGCTGAAGATATTTTCAATCAAATACACCAGGAAAATTCCAATATAAACATGGATTTTGCAGCAGAAATCTATGACAAAGTGTTGATAATAATGGAGTATTTTTGCAATTCACAATTTGATTAGCATTAGCAATTGTTATCAACGAAGTCAAGGGCATATCTTTAAAACAGAGTGGCTTATATCTAGACACAGACTACTTTTCACATGGACAATTATTTGTTATCTGTGTACTTAAATATTAGAGCATCACCGCAGCCAAATTACCGCCATGCAAATTGCACCATTTTCCATCCATTTCTTTTTTCATAAAAAAAATGTTAGAATCTTTGTTGTTTAGATATTAAGGTGCGATACACGTGGCACCAATTTTGTTACGGTGATGCTAATACATAATTATTGATGTGTGTTACAGAGCAGCAGTCACCATTTGGTAATGCAGGAGAAATTTTGGATGAATGCAGAAAAATTGGGTCATTATTTATACTTCTATGAAGATTCAGTTTAAAAAAAGATGAACAACAAAATAACATATTATGGAACATGGATTATTCTTTACTAAAAGCTTTTAGGTACCGAAATGACTAAACAAAAAAATTGGTTAGGGATTTTTGGTAACCTCAACCAATTTTTGGAAAATTGGTGACAAAACACTTCAGTCTGTTGATTGTTGCTTTTCATGAAGCTTATTTTCAGGGGTATGGAAGATTAAATAAAGATGTAAATATAGCTATAGTGGTCCACCACATAGAGATCAATCTTATTAGTGAACCGCAAATGATAAAGTTATACAATAAGTGGTTCATGAAGTGTTAAAAAATGGCAACTACTGCTCTAAAGTAGGCACAGCAGGCAATTTCTGTACCTATACAGACAATGAAGCAACACAAAATATCTACCCATAAGCTTTGTAAAATTAACCCTTTGACCTCAAGAAGAGTCATTTTAAATTTATTTTCAAACTTGGCACCTCCCCTATGGAGACAATGCAAATAATTTTAGTTTCAAAACATGACAAAAAACCCATAATAACTTGGGAGTATTCTGTAAACAAATTACAAATGAAATCTGTTTAGAAAAGTTTTGTTGATATATATTTCCACATGTTTTTATAAAAAAAATCATATGTCAAGTGCAAGCGGTTAAAGATATTAGAAATGTGTGCTTTCTCTTTTCTTTCTTTTTAACCAGACTGAGCCACAGGAAAACGTGGTTGGGTACAGCTAGCTATAAAAAACTTAAATGATAATAATTGGTTTTTGATAGCTTTTTAACAATAAATTACCAATATTTTGATGAAATCACCAAAAAAAGTTGCAAACTAAGGTACTTGGGTACTGTTGCAACTATATCAACCCCGATTTTGTTTGCGTCATACGCAGTGAATTGGCAATTAAGCACTAATGTTGCCAATATGGTTGCGATAATACATAAATATCAAAACAAACACAAAATATACATCAGAAAATCTTAATTTTCCCATTTGTATTTCACAATAACATCTAATAAAATTTTGAAATTACACAAAATAGATATTTTGTGAGTCTAATGTTATTGCCCCAACTATTAGAAACTTCAATAACTATTTCGTCGAAAAATTCAGTACCAAGTGCAAAAAAAGTATTATTGTGCACAAATAGGCATAGAATGGTTTTCCCTTATTGAATGCATATTGCAGTATTTGGTGATGTCTTTTGATTTTAGGTAAATGGCCGATGAAAAAAAAACTATAAATTAATTTAATTTAGATTCATTGGAGAAAGATAAAATAGGTGGAAGAGATTTTAATCGGTACGCTAATCGTTTGTGGAGAGATTTTAAAATCACGCCAAACACATTCATACTGTACAAAATTAAAATTAGTATTTTATATATAAAAATTATCCAAAGTAAATATCCTGAGCTTAAAAATAAATTGAAAAATGATATACAATATTAACCCTAATTGACATAAATAGAGCTGCACTATCTTTATCAACGCGAAAGTATAATTTGAAAAAATAATTACTATCTTTGCTTCCTCAACATGTATTTGAGCCCTCTATCTGTTTTCTCATTCACTGATGCCTACACTAATCTAATTTGATGAGCAACTACCCCTCGCACTGTGTTTGCTTGGCCAGTATGATGACCTAAGTTCCGAGTTTCTGCAATACAATTTTATGTACTGAAGTCGATTGACTGCAGTTAAAATGAAGGTTTAAACAAAAACATATGAAATTACAAAACAGCTCTGAGTGGGCCTTGTATCCCAATTCCTTTGGGGCCCTTTTTCAGATATGAGCACTATGTAAGTGGAACTGTAATAACATTTGTTGGGGCCCTTGCATCATTTATACAGTGGTAGCTCTACATCCCTGACAAAAGCAAACCATAATAACTTCAAGTATTTTTTTACCAGATTACTAATAGAATCTGATTAAAAAGGTTATAATCTTATACAGCAATCAAAAACAAAATAAGGTGCAATATTTTGATGATTGAAAATCAGAAAATCTTAGTTTTACCATTTGTATTTCAATAGTAACATCAAATGAAAGGTACTTACGTAGTATCACAACCTATTGGCAACATTGTATAAAACAAAGCACATGATTGCCAATTCCGTGCGTACAACATCTGTGAAAATTGAATTTGCTAACTTTGCGAGTTATCATGAAAGTTGGCGATTGTTGCGATACTACGTAAGAATCAAATGAAATTTAAAAAGTTCTTTAAAACAGAGAAAAAACATTCTTATTAAAAATTACCTCAATTAATTTCATCAAATTAAAATGTCTCTAAGTTGGAAAAAAATATTGTTTCCAAACATTGAATGTTATATTGCGGCATTTTGCTACGTCTTTTTATTTCACGTAAATGGTTAATGGAAACTATTTGGTAGAAAAATAAGTAGCATACAAAAGTCAATTATGTAAATTTCATTTTCGCTTAGTAAAAAGAAATAAATTTAGCTTAAAATTACAGAAAAAAACACAATGTAGAATTTAAGCAAAATTGTAAACATCCCGCGATAATGCTATCCAATTGTTGCCAAAACTACAAAACAAAATTTGAGTTGTTGAAAGAATAATTTTTAAAAAATGATTTATTCGAAAAATAATCCCAATTATGCATCAAAGAACAAAAAAATAGATAAATATGACAACCAATAAACATAACCATAGTAGAATTATACAATAATTCGGAAAAAACTATATAAAGTTTAAATTTTTGTATTCAGAGCTAATCGTGGCATCGTATAACGTCATAACACCAAAAAATCACTTAAAAATTAAATTTAAAAAATTTAGAGTGAATTTCAAAATAAAAAGTACATAAGAACCTGACCGGAGTCAAATGAAACGTTGTGTCAATATTTCAGATAAATCCATGCAGACCTTTTTTTGAGTTATGTGAGCATACACAAACCAACACAACATTTTTATATATATAGATAGTTAAAAAAAAGATCAAGGTGCAATATATACAATTGAAATTTAAATTAAGATATCCTTGATAGCTCGAAAAGATCAATGTTTAATTTAAACTGTATAGTTTTTTTTTTTCAAAACTATCTTCAATTAATACATTGGAAATAATTATTTCAAAAATAAATTCACAAAAAATGACTTGGGATATTACCATAAAAAGAAAAGCTGTAAGCTGCTTTTATTACAGATTTTTTTAAAAAGTCCGATTGAATTATTAATTAGAATTAACAGTAAAAATATTAAGAAATTTTAAATGGACTTGTTTAAATTTTTCAATTTCATCACATGTTTATACTTGTTTCTGAAAAATTAATTTTGTTTTATTATATTATCATTTTTCAGATGGAATATTTTGAAGATATACTGAAGACTTTGGCACCTCTCTTTTTCTTTGATTAAAAAATTTTAATTAATGTAAATAGAAGTATTGTGTATTATAAATATTTATTTATATTATGTTCTATATTTAATTTTACAGTTTGAATTTTGCTTAACTATTTTATTAAAAAATGCTGTGGTATATTTATTGAAAAAATTTTTTAATGATTTCTTCTATAGCTTATTTATTAAGCAAATAAATTTTATCATTTTGTTCCTTTGTTGATTATTAAAACTGGACTAAAGAATATTTTTCACAGAAAAGGTGTTTTTTGATAATTCATCAAAAATTTTATATTACAAAATTCTTGCTTTATGTACTATTATATGATAAACTAATTTCATTCTCAAAGATGAATTGCTTTTCTGCAATGAAGTACAAGAAAAATTCGATCTTCATTGAAAGGATTAAATTAGAAATAATCCTTTATAAAAATTGATCTTCAAAATAATATTGATTCTGAATTGAGAAAAAAGAATTGCTTTTTTTTATGTTGGGAGAGGGCATTTTTCTGAAGACAATGGTGAAATCAATTTTAAATAGCACTTTAAGTTTTAATCACAATCCTAACAGAAGGCACTGAGTTTTATTTTTAAAAAAAGATTTTGGTGAAAAAAGAAATACAATTTGGAGTTACATAATTAAAAAAAAAAAAACTGAG
>BMAV01010723.1:170938-216514 GCA_019973955.1 Trichonephila inaurata madagascariensis | reverse complement strand
GGGGACAAAACATTGTATCACTTTTAAAAAAAAAATAAAAAAAAAAAAACTAATACAAGTTTGTATTTTCTTTTTTCCCCCCCCCCCTTAAATATATATATTCTATTTATACAGAATAAGATGAGCTAGTTATCCATTAAGGAATGGATGTGAAAAAGTTTTAAAATGGCTTAATTTCTTGAAGTACAGAGACAGGTGTAAAAAATACAGGAAAATGTTTTAAAGACTTAGATAAACTAAGAGTTGTGCTGTGTATATAACTAGTCATATCTCAAAGAAGATATTATAACACTGTCAGAAAAAATGGAATAACCTTAATAATTTTTTCCCTGCAAAATAAAATAGTGAATGTTTTAGCAAATGTTCTATAAATTTCATTTAATTTGATAATTTCTAAAGTTGTCAAGAGGCTACATGTTAAGTTATTTCAAGTAAATGTTTTCCTTGTTTTTTTTAGAACACATAAGTGATTTGATATTAAGATTTATTCACTTGTACACAATATTCAAAATGAGATTTTATCTTCAAATGCTACCATATCGTCAGGTCTAATTATGATACTGCGTAACTCCATCTAGGATGCTTATTTGATACAGTAGGGCTAGGCGCCAACTTGTTGTTTATGTTCGCCAAGATAGGCGATAATATTACAATCGTGAATTGCAAATTAAACAAAAAAAAAAGCTTTTTGCATATCTCAGTCTGTAGATCTGATAGCTGATGAAAAGGATTCTTTTTTTATTTATAACTTACCGTAAATCTCTTGTGAGTTGATTTTTGAAAATACCTTCCTAAACTGATCTCTGCTCAGCAAAAGTAACACATTGTTACAAATTTTGTGTAATGAATGCTCAAAATAGTGTAAATAGTTTACATCTGGAAGTGTAATACATTCATATTACTTTCTGTTGTACTTATTTTATGTTAAAATCTTGCCACCACCTCTCCCTTCGAAATCTAGTTTTATTATGAAATAAAAAAAAATAGTGATTATACTGATCGAGGGAATAAATTAAAAGTGGAGCGCGTACTGAGGCATGGCGTAGACAAAACAAGAGGGAATGTTTTGCTTCACCGCTGCTAGGCGCAATTAAGGAATCGCGCCAAAAAGCGCTTGGCGCATTGCACTCCTATATCAAATCAGTTAGACCGGTAGAGTTACGCAGTCTGATAATTAGGCTAACGATATACTAGTTACATGTTAGAAGATCCATTTTTAAATTCACAAAAATCAATAACATTTAAATAAAATTTTACAAAATATGAAATTTTAAGATAAGAAATTAGATATGTAAAAATATGTTGAAAGGGAGGCATACGTTACTTAATTGATATAATTAATTTTTTTAGGCCATTGTGAGTAATATCAGTTTAATCAATGTGTCCCTTTTTTGTAGTGATTGTACATAAACTGCTTTAATAGAATTAGATATGAATGTTTTATTGCTCTTTGTCAAAGTCTGGAAAATTTTATTAATTTTTTCTTATGTAGCTACTTGTGAGATGAATTAGATTGGTAACACATTAAATTATTCTATTATTTTGAATGAGATCTATTGGGCAGTCCTAAAGAAAAATAGTATTTTTAGTGATGCATGTATTGAATCAGGACAAATACTTGGCTGTTATAGTCTAGAGCAGCAGTTCTTAAACTTTTGATTGCCGCGGCCCCCTTAATGTATCAGCCTGATTTTGCAGACCACCTTCCCCTCCCGACTTCCAACACATGGCCGAGTGATTTATAGGTCCCTCGGTAGTTCTAAGACTGCCTCTGCTATTTATATACAAACTTTTTTAACACTTTTTTTTTTCTTTTAAGAAAACTAAACTCACTAATTATGTATGCGTAAAAAACATTAAATGTTACAAACTAGTTTTAAATAAATAAGGAATACAAGTGCCATTGGATTAGGAAATCAAGATGGATGCAATCATTATGGTATTGGTGTGCTATGTGAATTCAATTTTTAATCTTTGCACATGTTTCTACTATATATTTTTTGAAAATATAACGTTTTATTAATGGCTATGTAGTTACAGACTATGATAATTTGAATTAATATATTCTTGATCAAAATACATATAGTAAATATTTTTATTGGGGACAACTAAGTGATCTAGTCTAGGATGACATCTTTCAATTTTTCTATGAGGTCTTTCAGCGTCTGTAAGGAAGGGAAATCTTAACATTAGATGAGACCTTTGCTGAACCTTGGAAAGGTGCTGTGAACCCCTACGGGTCCAAGGCCCACAGTTTAAGAACTGCTGCTCTAGTGGTCATGTATGTAAATTTCATAGCCATTAACATTTGAGTTAGTTGTGGTTTCTAGATTCGATTCCCACTGCCCGACTTCTTTATCAACCCTGTCCTTGGACTGCGTCATGTTCCATTCTAAATTAATGCCTAATGTTAATAAAATGTCTGACCACCCTGAACATCTTAAGCAATTGGCTCTGGAGGTGTTTGCACTGGATGCAGTCAAGATCTATACTGATGGCAGTAGGGGAGAGACAAACACTACTGGCAGTGTAGTTTTAATTGAACTACCTGGCCGCATCATCAGAATTCAGAGAAGAAATGCTAACCACACTTGTCTTCAGAACGGAGCTAATAGCTGTAGTGTGGTGTTTCATTAATTAACATACAAGACCAAGCTTTTTCTGAAATTAAGATCCTGACAGACAGCCCATCCAACATGTATCGAATTGGCCATCTATCGGCATCAGCAGAAGAGTATTCTACATCTTTTTAAACAGCTTTCAGATCAGCACCTTATCCATCTACAGTGGGTCCCTTCTCTTGTAGGCCTGCTTGGGAATGAAGTAAAGGATGAACTTGCGAAGGCTGCTGCCAGCAATCCTGTGGACCACATGGCGACTCCAGGGCGAAAGAATTAATTTGTAGAACCTGGGTTATCCCTCCTATACACCCATGGTACTTTCAAAGACACCCTGGATCTGCCATATCATTCAAGGGTTCCAGATCTTGCCAGACATTCTTGCGGTTTTTGACTGGTCACCTCAGGTGCATGAATTTTGAAGGTGGCAAAAGAAGCTTCCCAATTTGCACCAAATGTGACATCAGTCCCTTTTTCTCCTCGGCACATTCTGCAGTGTCTGGGGTTTTCCTGTGTACAGGCTGTTGCTTCCCCCCTGCTGTTCTTAGACTTTGTGCTGATTTATGGGCTCATGGATCTGGTTTAGTTTCACTAGACCAGATGGGGATTAGTCCTACCATCGGAGTGATATGGGATGTTGACAATTTATGCTTATAAAATCAAATGAACCTCAATTTGTGATATGAAAGTTATACACCTACTCAAATGATTTGATTTTTTTATCTTCGCACTATAAAGCTAAATAAGAGCTGTAATCACAATACACTTCTAAATTTTGAACCTCAGTCAAGTGATTAGGACGATACCTGAGCTGGCACCTCACTCTCCTAACTTCTGTACTACGTTTGCATGAGAACTTTAGGCCACAGCAGATTTAACATCATCAGTCTCTTGGTTCAAAATTGTGAAGTATGTTGCTGATAGCCTCTGTGTAGATTTAAAGAATACTTTTTAAGTCTTCTGTGATGGGGTGAGACAGTTTATAAGGGCATCAATAATGCAATTTAAAAGGTTCTAGTGATATTCAATTGCATTTATTTGAAAAAGGAGTTTCCTTGTTATTTAATATGGGCTTTAATAGAAATATTGCATTTGTTTTCTGCCTCTCTTGTGTAGTAATGGTTTGCTATGTTGGTTCTTTTATACTGCTTATTAAATTGGGAATTTTGAAAAAAAAAAAATCAAACATTTCTCTGGATAATTTTTCTCATTTAATAAACTTTCTGGTAAATTTCAAGTAAACAGAAATGCAATGAAACTTCTTCAAAAGACCAAGGATTATTATTTTAGGATTGAAATATATCCCATATTTAACCTTGAATAGGATTTTTATGATTGACATTGGTAAACAACTTATCTACTAATGTTGCAATTGTATTTTTTAAAAAGAAAACACTTAGTAATCCATAATTAAAACCTCAATATTCTGAAAGAAGCTAAATTTCAAGTACAGTAAATGTTATAATATTTAGCAAATGAAATATTGAATGTGAAAAAGTAACTTTATTTTTGTTGCATGAAAATATTTAATTTCTATTTAAAAATAAATGTACTCTTTTTTTGTACTATTATCATAAATATATATTTATTAAGACACTATTCATAAATTACTTTTAAGCAATCTTTTTGACACAATTCTTTTTAATAATATTTAAAAAAAAGTGTTGACAATTAAATACAGGCTTGGTATGCTAAAAATAATATAATTTGCCAAAAAAAAAAAATTTTTTTTTAAAAATCAGAAAACCAATTGGAAAATAAGCTTTAAAACCATTTTAATAAGATACTAAAATAATACAGATGAAGTCCAATGGCTGAGTGGTAGTGTATCGCGCTTCTACACCTCTGGTCAGAGGTTCAAACCTCAGGTTAGGCAAGGTTGACTCATCCCTTCAGTGGGTCAATAAATGAGTACCAAGCTTGCTTGGGAACTTGACACTGGGGGTTTCGTGTTAGACTGACCTGATCGAAACATCTGCTCAGGGCCCAAGGTCACATATACTGACATGGGCACAGTAGACCTTGGCCCTCATAGGCTGTTGCGCCACTGAATTAAAATAATACAGAAGAAATTTTAAAGCATAATTTTTATTGACAATACTGAATATAAGCTATATTTCAGTAGCCAATAATAAGAAAATATAATTTGTACATCAATTTAGGAGCAGAAATTTATGTTTGTGATAGTAAAAATAATCAGAATACATTACATTTTAAATATTTTAGTAACATAGCTGTTTGATGACTTCAAATCTTAATGTAAAAAAGATCAAACAAAAGTGTTTAAAATATATCACTTTATTATGAATGAAATCTATACAGAACTTTTATATATATATTAAAAAAACTGACAATTAACATCAATGAAATACACATATTTCTTTTCACTTTTTTAGTAACTTTTTATACTGGGAAAAAAAATCATAACAAAATTACCTTAAATGTAAATCTTGATTTATGTAAAAGAAATAAGCAAAATCACAGATTTAACAGAAAAATATACTTTAGCCACTGATTACTGCTTAAACAGTGGTTTAAAAAATTGGACGCTTTACAATTCGTAATTCCATAACAAAGAATACAAGTTTATAAAAAAACCTACATTTTGACTAGGAGATACCAGACAAACAATAATATGGCTTTAAAGATTGTAATTAGTGTAAAAAGTTTCATTCTGGTTTTACTAATGTTGCATAATGTATAAATACAGCTCAGTTTTCTGCAACTCGTTGGTTTTTAAAATCAGTATTGGCTATTTATTCAAATCTCTGTAAAAGGTAAACAGTATTTTATGAGTCATTCTTTCAGTCAATATCTCTTAATGCATTTAATATTTTTTTCTTCAGCACATTTTCATATGCAACCCATGTTTTTTAAGTAAGAAAAGTAAACCAATAAACATTGTAAAATCATAAAAATAATTCATAAATTTAAAAAAAAATTGTAACAAACAATAAAGTAATTTAACCGTACATTGAACTGCAAACATTTATTAGATTCTACATAACAAGCAGGAATGTAACATAAATTAAAATTATCAAAAAATTACAAAAACAAAAGCTTTATAAAAAGTAAAACTGATATAAAAAAATTAGGCAATTTGACCACGCATTGTTGCTTGATAACAAATTAAAATTTCTAGCTATCTACATCATACAATTATATTATGTTGCTAATTATAATATATTAAAATATAATTAAATGTTCTATATTTTTTCAAGTTTTGAAGAACGTTTATTTTATTTTATATACATTCTCATTTAGGCACATTTAATTACAGACAATCTAATTTTGTTTTGTGCAAGTTGCCCTTCATATAAATTAAATTGCTTTCTTGGAATTTATAATTATAACCCAATATTTTTATGATGTGCTTTTGGGTCTTTCTATGGTTAAAAATATCTTATATAAAAATTAAGTACTAAATTAGCACATTATATTGTGACCAAAATATATAGAAAAATATTGTGAAAAAGTAAAACTGCATTCGTTAAAATATTTATACTAAATAGAAAAGTAATGGATATTAAAAATAATTTATATCCACAAATACATAATTTGATGTATCAAGAAAAAAATGTGTAAAGCATTTGTAACACTAATTAAAATAGGTAATAAAATGCATGGAATTATACATAAATCTAGAATAAAAAAAAGACAAATGAATGGTAAAATGAGTTCTTTTCAAAGAAATAATGCACAACACAAATAATAAACTTTTTAAAGATGCGTAGCATATAATTTACTTCTATCATATTTATAATTTATCTAGAAAAAAAAAGCACCTAAGATCACTAGACTTTTTTTGCAGCACATGTGTATGCATACCAAGTTCATTTAAACAATCCTTTTCTTTTACTGGAACTCTTCTTAGAATCACCTGTCCCATCATCTTTCTTCTTACTTTCATCCTTATCTTCTTTTTTCTTTTTCTTATCTTTTTTTGCCTTTTTATCTTTCTTCTTATCTTTACCAGTGTTTTTCTCTTTAATTTCAGCTGCAATTGGTAAGTCACCTGTTAGGAAAGCAATGTGTTACCGGATAGAGGAAATCTAAATACCCATCAACCAAGCATAGAAACAGAAGAAAAGGGCACTAAATTGCATAGGTCATAACATGCAATAAAAAAAAATCTCACACTACATAACATGCATACACAAACACACCAAACATTTAAAAATGGAATTTTCATGGGCATATTTAAAAAAAACAGTATGCAAATTCAATGAATTTAAATTTAATTTCAAATATAAGAAGCACAGTTTGATTGTAAATCAAACTGCTTTCCTATATTCCTGTTGATTTGTTTGATATATTATATGTAAATACCAAAAATAAATTTTAAAAATTGAAGGGAATATATATGCAAATATAAAATGTAAACAAAAATCTATGTTAATTTTTCTGACATACTTTAGGTAATTGGGTATGGGGGAAAAAATGCTCTGCATTTACATCTGTTATTGTTGAAATAAGACTTATATTTTGAAATATATTAAAAATTATTATTCAGAACTCTAGCATTAATAATTTAAAATCTATGATCCTAAGCAACAATTATTAACAATATTTGATTCATTACAATTCATAAAAGACTTTTTTAAAGTTGTTTTTATATAAATCCATATAAACTTTTGGATATTTATGTTTATTTACTGATAAATTTAAAACTTTGTTAAAAAATTTTTAAAACTCTGTTAACTGAAAATTAACTCTTTAAAGAATCTAAAATTAATTAGTTTCTCTATAAGTAAATATTTTCCAATTCTAATTCTTGCATTTATATCCCTCTCCCTACAGAACTTCCTTCTGTTATACTAACATCTCTGAGCTAAGGCAGCAATTTAACTTAAAACTCTCAGACAAATAATCAAAAAAGAAACAGTAAAATCCTCATCCAAACTGATGGCTCAAACTCCTCTATTAACAAAATTGAAAAATATATTCCCTCTTTAAACTCCCATAGATCAAGACAAATTCTAATCCATCCTGATTTTGACTAAATTCACTGTGTGCAGAGTACATTCCTGCTTCACAATGCAGGATTTTGGGTTCTATCCTAAAAAATCTTTGTTAATACTTTTACCCTTCAGACTTTTTTGCTATTTCTGGATTGGCTAGACTTGCCCAGCCCTCTGTCCCGATCATTTAATTATTCTACAGCCCTCTAAATTTTAACTTTCCTAATTATTTTAAACTTCCAAATAATTTTTTACAAAATAAATTTCTTTTTGTTTTAATTGACTTTTCACGACACTGGGTAATTGGAGAATTCATCACATCCATTTTAATACAAAAAAAGGAGATAAAAGCCAGATAGGTCTAAGTGCTCCAGCAACACCCCTTGCAACTTCTTAATCTTATGTATTGAAGATTTTTTAATTGCAAATAAATAACTAATATTTACCATCAGTTTGCATTCAGTTAAGCAAAAATATCTTTAACAATAAAAACTCCTTAGAGAAAAGTATCTTTTAACAGCATGATATATGAATTATGCTTCTTTATTCCTTTTAAAATTGTTAATCATATACAAAATTTTAGAAAATGAACATGAATTAAAAGCACTGTGATGGTTTAATTAAAATTCAATTTTGCTAACTAAACAAGATTTTATTTCTTCTCCAAATACTGTACATCCTTCATATTGTTTCATTTCAGCTTTGTAAATATTTTAAAACATATTTATGAAATGCTATTAACAAAATTCCCTTTTTTAATAATGTACTAAATTCACGGTTATGTGAAAAATTTTTTTGTTTTGCATTTTCTTATTTAGGTTCAAATAGCCACAATGATTATATTTCAGTGGTTAGAAAATTTGGTCTTTGAGATGACATTCAAGTGAATAGGCTCCTTTGAATATACTTTTTTTTCTTAAAAATTTTTCATGCAATTTTATCTTTTGATGCTACAAAAACAGTCATTTGTATAGTAATAGATAATTGAAATTTTATTAATATCTGTCACAATATTTACTTTTTTTTTTATCTCTGAAATTCATTTCTTTTCCCACCAAAAATTACACAAATAAACATTTTTATTAAAAAAAATCATCATCAGATAATGATTTTTTTTTTAAACAAAATTTTAAATGAACCCACAAATACAAAATGTGCAATGAAACACAACACAAACACAAATGTGCACAGTGAAAATTGTATGACCAATCACACACACACACACAAAAAACATCCACAAACAGTGCTATACAATTTTAAAAGGCAAAATACTTTTTTGTACTTAATTTAAGGCTTTTCCAAATGCTGTAAATTTTGGTATGGAGAAAAAATTTTACAGCAAAAACATGCAGAATATTTCTAAGAATAGGAAATGTTTAGAAGTAAAAAAAATCCACTTGAATAACATTCAAAAGGAATTTTGGCAACAAATAATTTAATCCATTATAGCATTATGAGCTATGCAAATATCAAAATTAAATAGAACAATATAAGAGGAAGGCTAGGAAAACAAGGGAGGGGGTGGGAATAAATAGGAGGGAATTTGATGTACATAACAAAGATGAATAAACATAATAAGTAAAATAGATGATGGATGTTCAACAATAAATTATTTGGCTCTTCAATTTTATAATTTTATCTATAAGATATTCATAAAAATAATTTCTTTTTGCTTTGACTTTTTATTATCATCATACTCTGAAGCTGCATGTGGGCTATTGGGCATGGAATTCATACTTATGAACCTAGGTCAAGTGATGTGGATGACACTAGAGTTGACAAGCAGCTCTTTTAAACTTCCACATCATCACAATGTGAGGACTATGAGCATTGACAGATTTAACATGCAGTTGCATCTATACACAGCAGATCTTCAGTGGCATCAAAACTCGAACCAACAATTGACACCGCAACCATGATCACTCAGCTACTCTGTGGCCACTAACTTTCATTATGAGTTTTAAATATTTATGAAGCTAAAACTTTCATCATTTGGAAATAATATTACACATATCTTACACATGTACAATGTTATAGACAAAATATTTGCTTTTAAGCAAAAATTTTTTATTATTGTGTTAATACAAAACAACAATTAAATGAATTATTTTTCTCCTTCTGTAGGATCTTATGACTTTCAATCCAATGATTTAATAATTAGCAATACCACACAGCAGTAATTTCTTTTTTTTTTTTAAATAAAAAAGGAAGGGAAAAGGTTTTAGAACTTAACCGAATTACTCATTGTTTCTATTTGTTTATAATTATTTGTCACAATCATTTCAAATAATAGCCTTAATTATTTATTTGTCTTACTTTATTTTATTGTCAAGCACTGCACACACAATATGTTTACATTTTTTTCACACACATATCAAGATTCTGGATTATGTGAAAAGGTTAATACTATCAGGAAACAAAGGAAAAAATGAGTTATTTCAAAGCTTAAATTAAAGTTAGTAACAAGTTTTCCGCATAAAAAAAAATTAAAAGTAGTACAGGTATTACATAGGCATGCATACATGCAAAACGTAAGACACAAACACAAAACATATAAATACCGTTTTTAATTTCAATTTGCTCCTGTACACTAGCATCTTCCTCAAGTTCTCTGCAAAAATAAACAAAATAAAACATCAAATGCATCAAAACAATATAGTTTAACAGTAGTAATTAAGTTTTACAAATACTTTGATTAGGTTTACATAAAAAAATCAAATGATTAAATTTTTAAAAGCTTACATAAAGAAAGCCATAAAGATTTTATTTTCGTGAAATGTACATTAATTATATTACATGTCCAATTTTTTTTAAAATCTGGTATAACAAGTAGGAAATAATAATAAATTCTTTTATTTCAAAAAATATAATTATAATGCAACTCAAGGTGCTATCTAAGCAAACTATGTTCATAAAATATCTTTAAAAAAATACCCAAGCTTTAGTGTAAAGCTTGCATGGCAACTTAAAAACAAAATATCAATTTGGCTTTGTTATCTTTAAATGCACACAATTTGCTTAATACTTCTAATATCCATTATGATTAGTAGTGGAACAATATTATGCATATATATAATACCGTCTGAAGTTATGAATCTCATCATAATACTGAAAATCCACTTCTAATGTAAAAAAGTAAATACCATATCCCAATTAGCAATATTAATAACTAAGACTAAAAATAATTCATAGAATTATTAACCAATGCTTTCAAAGTAACTTTTTGAGTTCAATTTATATCTTAGAGAGAAATATTTATCACAGGTCTATTTAAAAAACAATGCCCATAAATGTTATATTTAATAAAACTCATAAATAAAAAACCTTCTCCTATCCATTTCTATGCTATCAATAATACAGTTCCGCTGATCCACAATGTCCATAAGTTCCAATATAAGTTCTTCTTCCTTAACTTTATCTTCATCCTTCTTATCTGAAAATATAAAAAAGCAAGGATTAGTAACTTTTATGGTCAAGAAGCAAAGCACGGGCATTGAATAAATAAATAAGTAACTTCCTATCAACCCAATAAATATTTTTTTTTAAATATTTTTTTTTAAATTTTAAAGATGTAATATATTTAATTTTTTCAGATAACACACAAGGTTATTAAACAAAGTATAGATGTATCAGTGTATAATTATTAAAGCAACCAAATTATGCTATTATTTTCAATGCAGATGAAGTAAATGAAGAATTTCATTTTGGGCAACCCCATTTATTTCATTTACATTCCAAGAACCTTTCAATGGAAAAAGATACTTTTTAAAATTGACATGACACATCAATGCAAAGTTATTCTTCTGTTTACATGTATGATACAATTTGTTAAATTCTGGATATTCTATTTTCCTACGACTCTTACCACATTTATTAGAATTGAACACTTCAAAAGAGTTCCCACTCACACCATTTGAAATATTGCTCGTAATCTGAACATTTCCTTTGCAGACTACTTTCAAATTAGAGAACAATGATTTCGATTCATGTAGCTGTACACAAATTCATTTATTACCAACATGTAACAATGAATAAATCAATAATATGATTTCTAATACCAAGTTCTTATTCATTTTTAAATATATAAACATAAATACACATATGTAAAAACTTACACAATATATTTCATTAATTTTTTACATGATTTTTTCAGATTAAAAAGTTCTTTTTCATCTTGCATGATTTTCGGATAACATGAATATATATTCCCTTTTTTAATTATACAAATCATATATTTTTTGTGAGGTCTTTTGGGGATATCTACCATGTATGAAAAGTTAGTTGTACCAATATCAATGTAATTCATAATGATTTAAAGTAAGTATTGAAAACACCAATACTTCATTGGAGGTTGCATTTACCAGTTTCTATTCAATCATAAATAGGCATAATATCACTCAGAATTTATAAGAAAGCAAAATTTTAACATTAATTACAGAACAGTGGCAGTAATTCAAAAGGAAAGATAAAATTTAGATGAATTACACTCATAGTTCATTGTATCCATAAAAATAAATTCATTAAAAAAAAGCACATGAAATATTGAAAATATTAATTAAATATTACCATATGACTGATGATGCAACTTGAAGATAACTCTCATTCTGACTAACTCAATCCTTGATAACTTGGGGAATCATTATCATTCATTCTGTATTTGCATGATTCTTGGTACATCATTTTTATATTTATTAAGTTGTCTTACTGCTTGCTACAAAATAGCATCATACTCCATAACTATTAGCTTATTTGATTTGAATCAACACTGCACAAGAAGTAATAAGATTACTGATGACACACACACACAGATCTTGTAATTTTGTACCATGATTCAGTAATGAGAGCAACACTAAATGGCACCATATAGCAAGTAACCAATGTGGAAATAATTCACAGGCAGTATACAGATCAATTAAAAGTCTTTAATAAAATGAAATGAAGCTTATCAAGTTTTCAAAATTCAAATAGCTTATCAATCTTTTTATGAGAACCACAACTACCTACATCTACAATGAATTCTCCATCTTTGAATATCAATACCTAGGCAGAATGATTTTATCTGATCTCACACTGGACCTATACAAAAGTTACTCAGAATGTTATGATAAAGAATATTTTCTTCAAACAATACCCCTTTAGAATTCAGACAGAGAAGTTCATGTCTTTCTTTTTTCAAATAAATTCTGTCTCTTATTGTATCTAACTCAAATCAACTTGGATATGATTGGATTAACAGTAAATTGAAGATTATAAAAAAATGTATTTAAATATTCTCTTTAAAATTTTCTGTTTTTTCAATAAAATAAATTTAGCAATTTAATGAATATAACTTTTCTCATTTTTATTTCATGGAAAGCAAAATTTGTACTATTAGGTTAGATAGTTTTAAAGAAAATTACAAACACAACACAGACCTGTTTTTGTGTTTCATGAAATCATTCAAATATAGTTATTTTTTTGAGTAAAACACTAACATTAAAAAAGCATTGCTCAAAAAAAAAAAAAAAAAAAAAAAAAAAAAAAATGCAATAGCAATCTAGCAGAAAATAATACATATAAATTATTTTACCAGGTTTTTCAATCAGTTGACGAATTTGCAACTCTATTTCAGCTTGCTGCTCTTCTAGGCGTTGTGAACGTTTACTGAAGAAAAAAGATAAAATTAAAAATATGCATGAGAAAAAGTAGCAGAAATTTTACCCAGAAAAAGAAAATATTTAAATGAATATAAATCATTATTTTTATACTTTCAGATATTAGGGGGAAAATTTTAAGTAAATTATTCTAGAAAAAAAAAAAACTAATCTAAACGCTATACTTTTGTTTTGAATACCACTGCACATTTTCAGCTGGATGCCTTTAAGATAATATAGCAAAAAAAAAAAAGTACAGATTATAATATACACATTATTATTTATAGAAATGATGCATCATTTTAAAATATAATGCGCACAGTAATTTTTTTTGTTAATATTTTTAATATTCCCTATAAATTTTTGATTTAATAATACTTTTTTTTACAAATAAAAAAATGCTTGAATATTCTCAGGAATATTAAAAGGTATTGTTTCAAATTCAATCGTGACATTTGAACATAAAAAAAGCACCTAAATAACTAATAAAATCAATACATCATTGTAATATATTGCTTTACTTTGTCACTGAAATATCAAAAGTACAAAAAACATCAATGATCATTAACTAGAAAACATGTTTCAAAGTCTAAAATCTTCAAAATTGATTGACTACAGATTAAAATACTTATTCATTGTTTCTATAAAAGCTTTTACTTCAAAAAAATAATGAAGATTTTATTTAAGAATTAAAAGAGTTCAATATTAAAAGAAAAAAGTAGAGAATTATAACTCATTTTTACAACATATTTATTTCTTACTATGAAACATGAACATAAATTTAAAAGTAAAATATTTAATCGACTTAAGAAAATGGTAAAAAAAAATATATAATATATATTACATCGCTCCTCTTTTCTATTTTCACAATAGTATAAAATGCTTAGCAATAGTTAAGAAATTATATATTTCATAACTTTTGTTTAAGATTTTTTTGCACTGCATTATTATTATAAAACAAAAATGTTTAAAATATATATTTTTTCCAAATTAATTTATAATTCAGATTAACTAAAGCAATCAACAAACTCTGTTGTCCCAACATATATCATACCTATGAGAGTTTTCAATGACTGGAAAAGATCAACTAGGCTTAAGAGATCCTTGTCTCTCCAGCATGATATAGAGATATTAGAAAATGGATCAATCTAAAACATTCTACCTTAGATTTCCTTCAAGAAATACTACAAATTTCTAAGAAAACCACCAGGAAATACTACGCTTAATTTGAACTTGTTACAACCTTACTCTAAAAAAGAAGACTCTAATGCTCTTAAACAAAAAGGACTTGATACAATGGAAAAGCTTTCTCAAGAGAATCCGACTCATCCTTAGACAAATCCCTCAACAAAGGTGGAGCTGGTATTCTCCTTCGGGAAAACAGGAAACTCAAACACATTTTTAATGCCTCTAACTTCATTAGCAAGCTCTTAATGATTAGAGAAGCTCTCACCATACACATGATTGACTTACAAGCTATGGATACTACAGAAGGATTAATAATCCTTTCAGATTCTAAGTTGGCCTTAATCGGAGGAACTAACAATTCCTCTGTAAATTTCCTACTTGAGTAGCTGTATTACAAGAGGAAATTCTGTGTGCTATAATGGATACCTGGACATGTTCTTCGGCCAAAGAAGCCAAGGACCATGTCCGATCTTGTACCACCATCACACTTGCTGGTGCAAACACTGTGGCCAGATCTAGATTTATACCCCATTCTTTTAAGAAATTAGTCATAAACTTTGACTCTCCAAGAATCTAACATCCACAATTCCAAGATTAAGAATTCATCAGTTCTACAAGGGCATGAAAATCCATCCTGAAGGAAGAAGATCTTGCATTCAGCGTAAAAACTGTTTGGAAATCCAATCGCTCACACCAAAACATATCTTTGAATGTGCAGCTTTCACCCCAAGAGCACTAAAGCTTGGTCTAATTCCCCTCATGAATTCATTGCAGAAGATCCTCTACAGCCAGGACTCTCCAGAATTAGCAGTCACAGTTGTTGCCACCTTCGATAGAGTTGAGTATTTTTATACTTTTTCTTTGCCAAATCCATAGACATGAAAACAATAACTAAAGCAATGAAATAATGCTAAAAAATTGTAAAACCAAGATATGAACTTTTATATGTTTCTTTAAAATTAAGTTTTCCTCGAATTTCCGTGATCTTGGAACCAATACGCATTGTAAGAAAACTGCGTTTTAAGTGTTATTAAATACATGAAGGATTTTTTTTAAAAAAATGTGCTTGATCCTTTCAATATTTATAGTTATTCACTCCATTATTTTAGCAATAAATCAGTTTAATTTACTTTACAACACCTTTAAGAAACAGAAGAAACTATTTTTGAACTAACTGAAGAAACTGTTTTTTAACTACAAAAAACCATTCTTGTGACATTGTTCTCATCATTTAAATTTTTTAGGATATTAATGAACCAAAATAAAACAGACAACAATGACAAACAAGAGAAGTTAATTTCAATACATTTGAGAGTATATAAATGATAAAAAAAACCAGAAAAATTGAAATCGATAATTAATTTCATAAAGTAAAGAACATTAATCATAAACATATATGTTGAATTGGTCTTAATTTTTTTTTTTGTCATAAAGAGTAAAAAAGAATTTTCTTCAAACAAATTCCAATCAATCTGTAATAAATTTACAGTTAATTAAAATAAAAAATTCCTCAGCTTTTCAAAACTTACATGTACATCAGTTCAGCCTGTCTTCGGAAAAGAGCATTTTTTTGATTTACCAATTCAAATAGCTGCATGATATATTCTTCTTCCTCTACTGATGCTTCCTCATCTTAAAGAATAACAGAATTTTTAGATGGAAAATGATGAGAGAATACTTGTTGTATTTCAGAATTATTGAAAGTGTCTTACCTTTATCTCTATCTCTAATTAGAATTTCTATTTCTCGACCTTGTCTTTCACATTCTCTTTGCTTTTCCTCAATTTCTTTCATTTCCCGAATAATTTCTTTTAGTGGGATTTTCTTATTCTAAAATATAATAGGATAAATAGAAATATTATGTACTCAAAAAGGTAACTATAGTTAAAATAGTCAACTATTTAAGTTGAAATGTTCTCCATTCACAATTTATATTTTGATATTGATTTATATTGCACTCTGTAGCAATATGAGGGCTTTTGGTGATGGACCTATTAATTTTGAACTACAGTCAAGTGATGAGGACAACACCTTAGTTGCACAATACTTTAAAAATTTCCACACCATGCCAATGGAATAATTTTGAGCCCAGACCGATTAATGTCTATTGGCCCCCTCTAAACAGTGGGTCTCCAGTGGCACTAGGATTAAAACTAGAGACTCAACAACACCGTCCACAAATTCACAACCACGACTACTTGTTTACACTGCAGCCACCATTTGTACTTTAACAATTCTAAAAAATTACCTTTGGTTCTTGATAGTTAACAGCTTCAGAATAAATCTACTGCAATTATTCACATAACACTGTCATGCAAGTATGCAATACATACATTTGGGTTGAGGCAGTAAAATTAAAAGTATACATACAATTTTATAAAAATTCTGTTAACCTACAATACAATCTGCATTTTGAAACTCAAAAAAAAATAATGTTCTACTTAATTTAATATTTATCTCAGCTATAATCACTTAAAGGTTACTAAACAATAACACTGCTAAAAAAAATTAATTATAATGTATTTTTATTTTTTCCCACAGAAAAAAAAGCAAATTTTTATTATTCTCCAAAACTTCCCTTCCATTACAGAGAAAGGGAGAGAACTTTACAAAAACGGAATTTCACAACAAATAATATTTGTATTGAGTTGTAACTTGAAGCTCTTTATTCTATAGTGTATTCATTTGAAAACAAAATAACACCCTTTTCATGCCTTTATATTTATCTGTCTATTAAATGATTGTTCATATATTATTTCAAATGTTCTTCCATATATTCCACACATCAAAGCATCTTTTCCCAAGTTTCATTCTATAAAAATATATTTCACCTTTTCAAGAGTAAAATCTTAACCTCTTAAATTTGCGTTAACTTGGTGTTAAAGAACAAAATCAACGGTCGAAACAATTTTTCAGATAAAAAATGTTTTGAATATTAATACCATATTGCATACAGAGTTAATTAATTATATTAATCATTTCCTTGAATCAATCCAATTTTTCTGGTATAAAATGTGTTCCATATTTCAGCTCATAAACTGTTACATTACACACACAGAGGTTTTTTCTATCTTTAAATATCAAAGTAAAAACTCTAGATTTACAGCATACTTCTAAATTTTTAAGACACATACATTCAAAAGCCAGAAATTTGTATAAAAATTGGGACATTTTTGCAGCTTAAAAATGTATATCTAAAATAGTATATATGTATGTTTGATTTTTACAAAATTAAAATTATTCAAAAGGTTATCAAGAATAATATATTTTCACTCTAATTTTATCATCAACACTAATAATTCACTTAGTTTTTAAACTAAATAACACTCTGTGTCAGTATATTTATAAAATATTTGCACAATTTTTATTTATCAACAGCTATTTATGTACATATGTGATTTTTCTATATAGATTTATTTTTCTATTTATAGATATCTAATCCATTCAGGCATACTGAATTGTAAGCAACATCAAACTAATAAATAAAAATAAATTTTTTTTTCTCTCAATTAAAAGGATTGTGTCTGAAGACACTGAATACACAGAATCAGTTTCTGAATGCATATAGCATACTCATATGTACATCTTAAGGAAGGTTAACTAAATGACTGTACATTCAACCCTTATTGGAACATTTAAAGAACTAGATAGATAATAATAATACTCACATCTTTCCTTTTTGGTATAGGCACAGGAGGAGCTGGTCTCTTTTTCTTCTTAAGTTGCTTAGCAGCTTCTTTTTCAGCAGAAGCAGAAGTAGATTTTAACTTCATGTTATCTGCATCTTTCATTTGTTTAGAGTTGGCTATAACATCTGATTGAGATGTTTGTCGGTTTGCTAGAACAGGAGGTGGAGGTGGTGCTGGTTTACTCTTTCTCAGTTTTGGTGAAGGAGTTTGCAGACTTATTCTACTTCCAGTTGGAGAAGATTTTAATGAATTGAAGGAGACATCAGCCTCAGAATCTTGAGAGTCATTTGGAAAAATATCACTCAACTTTGGAGGTTTGGGAGCAAGTCGTTTTTTCATTGTTCCCCTTAATGAACCAGTTGGGGACATAGATGCATACACACCATTCTGACTATAAGTTGAACTGTTTTGAGAAGGAGGAAGCCTAGGTGGAACTGATTTTGGTTGGGGTGATGCTGCATCATCCTCATCATCATCCGATGCAAATGGGTTTTTGGATTCATCATAATCATTAGTAAGCACAACTTTAACACCAGAAGCCTGTCCAGTATTAGCCTCTGCTGTCTCCTCCTCCTCATCATCATCACCAAAGGGATTCAAATCCTCTGGATATTCTTCCTCTTCATCATCCCCAAATGGATTTAAATCATCTGGATAAAGCTTTTCAGCTTTTGAAGATTTAACTGCTTTTGTTTTTACAGTATCTTTTTTAGCCGCAATATTTGACTCATTTTGAGAAAGTTGTTTTGAAGATTGCTGTAGAGCATCTGCAGATGGTTCTACCTCAGGTTTTTCAGAACTTACACTTGGGGATTTACTTGAGGTGTTTATATCAATATTTGGCTCTAGTGTTTTAGGTGTACTAAGTTTTTTAATTTCAAGGCTATGTCTGATACTAGGAACTGGGGTACTACTGAATTCTTTTTTGAATGGGCTACTTTCATTCCTTAAATTACTACCTAGGTCACTTGGATATTGAAATCTATCTTTTTCTTTAAGACTTGTTACAGAAGAACCTTTATTTGATTCAGTCAAGCTTTTGATACTACCAGAAGCATCTTCACTGACTGCCAAATCATTTTTACCATCTGCAGATCCTAATGAACTCCTTCTGGGAGAAGTATTATTCCATTTGGATAGGAAGACATTAGAAGACAAATTAGTTTCAGAACCACTATTACCCTGATTTGCCCTGTCTTTTGGTGAGAGGGTACCATCACTTCCAGGACGTGGCAATGTTTTTGCATAAGTAGATCTTATTTGAGGAATTTCAATGCTACTAATTTTTGAAGCATCAGGTGAAGTAATTGGTGTTATAGGTAAGCTTGAAGGTTCCTTTTTAGGAGTGCTACTAGCTGATGGAATACTAAGTTTCAAAGGTGATAAATTTGTTTGAAAAATATCTCTTGATGTTTTAAACGGACTTTTATACTCTCCAATTTGAAACTTGTTAGGTGAAATCTTACTGGTATTTTCTTCTTTAGATGATGATTCTAACTGCAGAGAATGTCTGGCAGTTGAATTAGGCACTTTATTAAGTATTGAAGTAGTATTATCACAGTTTGGTTTATCACTTTCTGAATCACTAGTTTTACTTAACTGAGAACTAAACCTTAAGGACGCTTTTGGAGTTTCTTTAGATAAAGAAGCATCAACGTTACCAAATGCTGATATTTTTTCTGAACTCGAAGCTTCTTGAGGTTGTTGAGCTGCACTAGATGAGTTATGAGATAATATGGCATTAGTTCTAGGAGATTTAGCAGGAGCAGGAGAGTCACTACTAGGAGAAGTAGGAGATGATGTCAATGAAATACTATTGGAAGTTTCAGAAATGAGATTAGATTCTGTCCTTGAATTTCGATTCGATTCAAAGACACTGATTTTGTCTTTCACTGAAATAAACGCAACATATATTTTTTTATAAGTTTAAAAATACCTCACATTAAAAAACATATCAAAAAATTAAATACAAAAAAAGTTGATAAAGCATTGACATTTAAACATTTTAATTTTTTAACTTACCAGAAAAAATTTCAACTCATGAGGTATTTTTATGATATAAAAAGTTATGGAATATTGTAATGAATTCAATCCCTGAAATTTTTAATATATATTTAAAAAGCATTAATAATTTTTATTTAAAAGTAATCCAAAATAACCAAATAATATAACATTTAGCATTCCTTTGCTTCAATAAGCATTAAACAGTTATTTTAAAATTTTAATTTAAATAATCATTAAATATTCTTTAAATTTTTTTATTTTAATATTAATCATTTTCAATATTTGTTTCCATTAAGAAAGCTCTAAACTAAACTAAACTCAGTGGTGCAACAGCCCATGAGGGACAAGGCCTACTGTGCTCCTCTCAGTATACGTGACCATTGGGCGCTGAGGTATATGAGCAGATGTCCCAATCAGGTGGTCAGTCTTAAGCGAAACCCCCAGTGTTTAGTCCCCAAGAAAACTTGGTATCATTTTATCAACTCACTGAAGGGATGAAAGGCTGAGTCGACCTTGCCCATCCTGAGAATAAGAAAGCTCTAACACTGTACAAAAAATATTTTTTTAAATTCATAAATTGTGTCTGTTGCACATGAAAGTATCTATTTTAATAATCCAGTAATTTAACCTAAGCCATATCACAATATTAATAACATAGCATCTAGATTAAGATTTTTAGCCATAAGGTATAATGTAAATAAGTAGTTGAATCAACATATATCCGCAGAATTCCCCAGTAAATAATACTATGCTATCAACTTTTAGAGCTATCCATAGAAAATGAATATTTAAAAATTACTTTATCTATACTGGCATATATTTCTTTAAATAATTTATATACAAACTTTTGTTAAAAAATTATTCTTATCACAGCTAAATAAAACTATTAGTGTTAATTACTCGCATGAATCTGAGTTATGTGATGTTAATCACACAATTAATTTAATTAATGTATAGTTGAATTTCTTAAAAAATATTATTTGGTATTTTAGGAAAGTTACATCCATTTTGATTTATAATTAAATTGCTTTTTACAACAAAGAAGTTCCCAAGCATTTTCCATATAAAAAAATTAAGCAATTAAAACTAAATCCACTGACATTACCTATATTTAAAGTTTTAAATTTAAAGATAATAATAAATTTTAAATGTATTCCTTTTTAAAAAAATGCAGAACACTGAAATATGTTAAGAAGTTTTTTAAAAAAAATGCTGTACATGTAATTTTTTAACTGTGAGTTACATATTGAATTAAGAGAAACACTAAAGCTTATATGTAAAATGTCAAATAGTTAGAAGTGCTACAGCAAATCTTGAGTAAAAGCACGTGCTTTTAACCTTTTATCTACCAGCAGTACTTATAAGTAACACTCAATTTAAAATTACATAGAATAAACCATTTTTACGAATAATCTGACTATACTTTGCAGGAATATTCTTTTAAATCCACTCTTCCAAGATATATGGCAGCACGGGTTCTATGATGAGTATTTAATGGGGAAGGCGAATCTTTTTAATTGCGTTTTCGGCTGATGGCGTTTACAGTAGATTGCGAAGATTATCATTTTTGTTCCGAAAAAATAGTTCATGTCAAAAGATAAGTGTCTTATTTTTTTTTTTGTATGTTAATGAAGACCTTAGAAAACGATTTGACTATTTATTTTAAGTAAACAGTGTATATAATTAATATTATAGTTGAATATCTTTAATTAATTAGCTCTAACGGATTAAATTCTTCAATGTTGAGTATTTTGTTTTTATGTATATTCCTTAATTTTCAATGTAGTAATTCAAAAAAAAATGTATGAAAAAACTGCAGTAAATCATAATGAAGTAGATAAAGGGTTAAAGATAGAATATAAATAAAAATTAAGTTCAATTTAAATGTACAGATTATGTCACAGGTAAAAGTGGAGATACAGTCGATTAAATAACCGAACTTCGGTACATCAACTTGGCAAATAATATCACTGAAATATACGTATATGTTGATATGAAGCAATAAAAAACATCATGCATAATGTAACTTTTTACAACTTCAACAACTTACAAATTGGCAGAATAATTTTTCCATATTTTTTAAATCCATAAAAATACTATCACATAAAACTTGATAAAAGAAAACAAAATAATAAAAGCAAAAAGAAAAAAAAACGATCGAAACTCAGTTTTAAAATTTTTATAAGTAAAAAAATTTTAAGAATTATGAAAAATAACAAGGTGTTCATGAAATGTTTAGTATATCTGTCACATTAAATTTATTTTTGAACCATAATTCGATTCAATTTTTTTAAGGTGTTTTTTGGGTGTGTTTGAAAATATTGATATCTTTATATAATTAATAACAATTGGAAATTGTATATACATATATCATAAAAAAAAAGAATAATGGTTAGTAGTTAATATATCCTACAAAACAGAAGACCACAAAAGTCTGAAAATTAGAGCCCAGAACATGAAATGTGAGACTTCTAAAAGAATAAGTCATTGGACTATCTGAATCTCTATTTATATATATATCCATTGTATTCAGTAGCATTTTGCTCGGTATTAAAAACAAAAAGAAGGAAAGTTGGCTAGCCATAAAACTAGTTAAACTCCACTTTTTTTAAAAAAGCAATCCTCTGTCTCCAATGTTGATAAATACCTCAGCATCCCCCTTTGTTTCCAAGACTTATTTATTTTAATCTTTAGAATTCAAATTTCTGCCTTAAAAGTAGTACATCTCAAAAATTGATATATGTTATATATACACAGAGAGAATGAGAAACTTACCTGAAATTCCACCATTGCCCGTGTCTTCTAACACACTCTTTCTTTTAATGCTTTCACTAGATGATGTACCATTTCTTAAAATAGGACTAAATTTTTTCAATTCAGGTGACTTAGGAGCTAAACTATGCTGTAAAAAGTCACTACGAGCATTATTAACAATTTTAGATAGAGGAGATTTAATTGGCGTATTATTTTGAGCTAAAGGTGTTTTAGGTGGAGCATCGTTAATACTACTATTTTTTTCTTCAGAAGAGTCATAAGATGTGTCCTGAGTGTCCATGCTATAAGAATTTTCTTCAGGTAGACAAACAGCACATTCATAAAGTCCAGGAGTATCACTTTCAATATAGGTACCAGGATTTAATAAGCACTGACATTTGCTACATCTAAAGCAGGTTGTGTGGTAAAGCTTACTGTCAACCAAGAGTCTTTCAAGAATGAAAACACGATGATTACAAGCATGGCACACCTCATTACGATTAATAGGAAAAACTTTAGGTCTAGCAGCAGAAACCTGTAAAAAAAATATATTTTACGATATTATTAACTATGTATACATACCAAACTGTTTGAATTAATTGGGATAAATGGGGGAAAAACGATTTTTTCTAAAACCTAAGCTTTTAATCATTACATATATCATAAGTAGACTGAAAAATCTCTATGTTAATACGAATTATGCCCTCTTTTAGCAGAAATGACCTCTTGAACACATTTTGGCATTAACTCTGCTAGTGTAGCACACATGTTCTTGACTTTACCATCAAAGAACTACACTTGTATAGCAATCCTTATCGTTTGTTCTACTGTTGTGCAATTCATCTTAGCTAAACAATTCTTGAGAATATGTCATAAGTTCTCAATAGGATTTAGGTCTGATGAATTACCAGGTCAATCAAGCACTTGTATTTTATTTTCCAGAATAAAAGTCTGGACTTATTTCGAATTGTGACAAAGAGTTAAGTCATGTTGAAATGTTCCGTCAAATGTTTTCATGAATTGGACAATCCTACTGCATAATATTTCTATGTATTTGACAAAATTTATCATGTCTTTATAGGATCTAAGCTTCTAGTGCCATTTGTTGTGTGAAAAAACCCCAAAACATCTCTTACTAAGGGTGTTTTACAATCTGTTGGATATGATCTGGTAGCAAAGTTTCATCTTCACTTCGTCTTACTGCACTTGATTTGTATCTATGACCAAAAATAAATGTGTTTCATCATTAAAAATTCCTTCTTTCAGTTGTTAACAGTCCAAGATCCGTATTTTTTTGGCCCATGCTAAACGTTTTTCCATCATTTTCTGAGTTAGAAATAGTTTTTTCCTCAGAATGTTGCCTTACATTCAACTTTCAGAAGCCTTTTGCATACATTTGAGGTACTCATTTCAACACCATAATGCAATAAATCCTTTCAAAGGTCTGTGTTTGTTTTTCTTAGATTTATTTTGCTATTTTTTAATAGTTCTTGTTCTTATTAGTTTATCAGTTTTTGGAGTAGTTTTCCAATTGCATCTACATTTTCCTTTTCTTTTTGGAGGAAATGTTCTTAAAACTTTTGAAACACTTAATTTGCCCACACCAACTGCCATAGAAGAGTGTTCTTTAAGAGCAATTACTTTAGAATGTCTCCTTGGAGTAATATCCCTCTCTGAACAAGTGAAAGTAGTGCATGTGTTACACAGAACACAAAATTATAACCACCAGCTGCCACACTGAAATGCTCACAACTAAACTATTGATACACTAAAACCAGTAAAACAAGAAAAGTAGAGTCAAAGTTGATCCTTCACATTACCTTTAGGCAGATATAATTGATATGAGGCAGTTCAGGACATCACTGGTACATACGAACAAACATACACACATACAAACTCAGACAAAAATATGTTTGTCCCAATTACTTCAAACAGCATAGTATGTACAATACTTGAAGAATTATTGCACTTGAGAGTGATGTATAAGTTCAATATATTTTTTAAGCAGTCATTCATAAAAATTCTGCAAAAAGTTTAATATAGAAAAGAAGAATCCAGAATATTACATGAAAGAATGGAGATAATGCTTCAAAGTCTTGTAATTTAAAAATGTTTTTACAAAAGTACATAATGCAATAAAAAAGTCTTTTACCTTTGGTAGAGGTCCATCAGAATTAGCTTGAGGCCTCTTGGTAGGTTTTAAAGTTTTTACTAAGAAATAAAAAAATAAATTAGATAAGGCAAAAAACAATGAAAAAAAAAATATCAAATATAATTTTGGAATTGATAAAAAAAAAAAAATGTCAAGCAAGAACAAAAAAAAAACAATATTTACCTTACCATTTCTAATGTAAAAGCAATAAATAAACAATTAAAATATGAGACTAAAGAAGTGTTAAACAGTAATTAAATGAAAAAAAAACCAATAAAATGCATGATTTTAATTCAACAATTATAGATTTTCATAAAAGGAGACGGGTAAAGATCTGCCATTTTTGCCCATCCGCAAATTCCCATTATGTATTTTTTTCAAAAAATTTTTTTATTAAATAGAGAAAACAGGAAAAAATAACAATGTTAGACTATTTGTAACAAATGTTTTTGATTATATTTCCTTCTCGCTTTCACTGGCTGAATTGTCACTGGACCATCCAGTAGCAACATCTTGAAGTGTATCAGCATATCCAAGACTTGCTGTTTTTGTCTGAGTGTTATTATGGCAATAGAGTATCCCAAGTACCAAAGTACAGATGCAACATGTGCACAGCGGCCAACAACTCTTGCACCAACTTTGCACTGACAATACCATTCAATGTTTGGATTATGAACTATACCTGTTCTTATCCATATGTTATATACTTTCGAACTTGTGTGTCGTGATCTCAACTGGAGTCGAACAACTGAGAAATCTTCTCGATTTACGTAAAGAGAGTACAATCCCAATTGATTAAGGTGTTCGTGAGTGTATGATAGCCTTTGCTTAAGCTGTATATCCCAAGAGTTAAATATCGTAGCTCCTTCCATGTTAATCGTGGAACACATCTGGAAGATCACAGTCACTTAATAAAGTCCATATTGCCCTTTTTCTTGCCCATTCATTTTCTTCAACTACTTGTTGTAAGTGATTAGGCTTCTTCACTAAATCTAGCATTCATTGGGCAGTTACATTGTCGTCCTAAATATTGTTTAGTGTTGCTGGGTGGAAAGCATTAAGAAATGCACAGACAATTTTAACATAATTTCCAAAATATGATATTTGGAAATTTGGGATAATATTGATTAAAGCTCTCCAGTTCTTGAGCTGGCCGTTTACTGTTTTGACTACCTAACAAATCGATGTCACCAAATGTGTTTCATTGGCATCTTCTGTAGACGACTGTGCTTATTTGTCCATGAATGCCAGCATTTTAGGTACTAGGTCCATTTCTTTTAAAAGCTCCAAAAAGTCTGACTGATTCGTGTACAAGCTATTTTGCTTCGTATCACATTACATGCTCAATGCACCAAAACAAATGAATGTCAATTTTAAAGCCTTATTATTGTAGTGTTTGAAAGACCAAAAAATATAGTGGTGTTTAAAGCGCTTAACAGTTTTTTTTTTTTTTTTAAATGAAAGTTAGAAGAAGCGCTTAAAATAACAAAACTCAACAAATTTGCCAAGTTTGATGACTTTTTTATGTGAGTTGCTATTTTTTTTCCTTACAATTTTAGAATAAAAGTAAAGAGCAAAACCTTAAGTTCACATAAATATAATAATACAGCTGCGATAAATACTTTCAATTTTCATGACTATGAGGGGCGAAAAAAGGTCGATCTTTACTCACCATCTTTTTACAAATAAAACTTAAAACAGCATAAAAACTTAAATTTTTTTAAAAAAATCGAAACTGAATAACGCAATTTGACTATCAGTTTTATTATTGTTTTTATTGGAGAATTTTTATTCACTTACCATTCACAAAGAAGTTAACTGAAAGAGTATGTAAATTTTAAGAGTGACTATTTCTTCAAAAGAACTAAAATATGGCAATAATAGAAAACAAAATAATAATAAATTATACTTTGTTTCTTTATCACACTATGACAGAGAATTAATTTTTACCTTTATTTTGGTTTTCAAAGCAATTGTGTAGCTGAGATAGGTACGTAATAATGCTTAATCTGTCTGGTTCCTCGAACTTAGCCATATCTTCTGCATCTAAAAGAGCTGGTACTCCTAGCTGCCTTTCAGCTACACTAAAAGCCTGGAAATAATTAAATATTCAACATATAATGATAATAATAGAAATTTTATTAAATTATGCAACTATTGAGTTTCACTTCAAGAACTTACCAATGAGTTATTTTCAAGGATGTTTTTTCTATCAAGAGATTCAAAATCACTGTAAAATAAATCATTCAGATTTTAGACAGAGTATAGTAATAATGTCAAAATATTTAAGAAAAATGTAAACTTTAAAAATATACGGAAATGTACAATTAATATTAAAATTATAATTAAAGACATTCTAATAACAGGGTTCCCATCATAAAAAATGGGCTGAAAATTTTTCACATCTAAAACCTTTTTATGTTTTATTAATACTGTTATAAATTATTAAAGAATAATTGAATTTTCTAATGAAATGTAAGCAATAATGCTTCTTATTCTTGTATATTATGTGCACAAATTTGCAATTTTCTTTCCTTTTATCGAAATATGTATAAAAGAGAAAAGCGATTCACTCACTTATCACGACATCTTCGGAATCGTTAGATCTACAGACTTGAAATTTGGCAAGCATGTTTCTTTAAAGGAGCAGAGATCCACTCTAAGAACGTTTTTTTTTTTTGCGAAAATCAACTCCCAAGAGGATTGTGAGAGGTAAAAGGGCGTTATAAATAAATATTCCTGTTTTTGAACTGTTAGATTATCATACTTGACATTTATATATATAGTAAGCATGTTCCATTTGTTGAAAAGAGATCCACTAAGGATGCATGGATTTTGCAGAAATTAACTTCTGGGGGAGGGGAGTTACTAGAGCATATAGATTTAAAAAAATCTCGTTTTCAAACTGCCAGACTTACCATAATGAAATTTGGTTTGCATGTTTCTTTAGTTGAAACCAAATCCGCTAAGAACGGGTCTTTCGGAAATCGACTCTCAAAGGGGGTTTTTACAGGGCTTATTGATAAAAAAAAATTTAAAATAATCCGTTTTTGAACTTTTTCATTTAGACTTGAAATTTGGTAAGTATGTTTATTTTGTTGAGAAGAGCTGCACTAAAAATGGATTTTGATGAAATCCACTTTAGGAGAGAGTAAAAGATCATTCTACTCTTCAATTTTAGAAATTATTATTGAGAAGTCCTGTTCTTTTTAAATCAAGAGGTGACAGTTACAAGAATATTTTTTAATACGTACAATCGAATGCTTAATGCTAGGGCTTGAATATCAATAATTTATTTATATCTAAAACAGTATATATTCATACAATATCTTAAAATAACCAGCGAAGCGGGCGGGTAACGTTTAGTATTAATCTAAACTTCAAAATTATGCTTGCATTGTAAATCTGCTTTTCATCAGAATTGTATATGTACGCTAAGTTTAAATGACTTTTAAGAACTTTCGGTTAAATTTCCAGAAAGGCCCTATAATGAAATATTCACGCTACCTAGACGAAATCAACTATTATAGCTTTACTTAGCAATATTCAAACATTGGAAAAATATTTTATTTTCAAACACCAAACAATCAAGAAGAAAAAAATATACATACATGAGATCTGGTCTGTAATGATGAATAATGGCACAAAACGCCAAACCATCTCTGAAAGATGATGTCATATTTCGAACATTCACATCTCTATAGCCATTCGTTACTCTTTTAGCCCAATTTTCGAGACCTCTAATCAAACCCCTGCCTTGATTATCCATCTTTCACAGCTGTTCGTGACAAAGTCCTGTTTATCTAGAAGGAAAAAAAAAAAAAAAAAACTCAGAAAATTAGGTAAAGTATAAACTTTGTTTATGCAAAAATAACATTTGATTAAGTTTTAATAGACAAATATCAAAAACAAAATATAATAAAGATAGAAGAATTAAACTTTTTAAAAATCACTACCAAGCAAAAATAGATATACTTCCATCAATGAATTAATTGAAAAATATTTTTACATTGTTTATTCTTAGTCATACTTTTTAAAAGTAGTACATCAAGTTTTCGTTCTATCAGGAATCATAAGGAGAATAAGTAGTTAAAAAAAAGTAAGAGTTTTATTAACATGTCGCACTATAAAGCAATACGAGGGCTATGAGTGACGGACCGCGTAATTTCGAATCTCGACCAAGTGACGAGGACGACACCTGAGCTGACAGCATCCTATCCTGACTATCAAACCACATCAACCGGGGGAGGGGGACATCAAGCCTCGACAGATTTAACGTGCATCGAAACCACAACATGGCGGGTCTTTAGTTGATTGATTGAATATTAACGTCGCACTATTCAGCTACACGAGGGCTTTTGGCGACGGACCACGTAATTTTGAACCATGGTCAAGTGACGTGGACAACACCTGAGCTGGCACCCCCCTCTCCTAACTACCACACCACACCAATGGGAGGACGTTTCAGCTCTCGACAGATTTAACGTGCATCGCTGCCCTACACGACGGGTCTTTAGTGGTACTGGGCTCGAACTCGTGACAAGACAAGCCACGGTCCTATACCTATACCACTCGGCTACCGCGGCCAGGCGGGTCTTTAGTGGCAACAGGATTCGAATCTGCGACCCTCCATCCACGAGTTCATAACCACTAGGCTATAGCGGCCCCGAAAACAAATGACATAGTGCGAGATTAAATGTTAAAAAATAAAGCCTAAAATAAACACCTTCATAAACTGTTGTCAGTAATTTTCAATTTGACATTTTTTCCCTCTGCATTTTTTCTATTTGCCTAGTAGCTAAATACATCTTTTTTTAAAAATAATTTAGTTTTATGTACTACATATTTTCATACTATTAATTATTTCACATAAACGAATCGATTCCAAACGTTTTAATTAGTCCTCTGTAAACGTATAATAATTTAATTAGAAAATTTAAACAATTTGAATTAAATGTCAATCTAGAGACTGTTCTTGCAAAATTTAAGAGATTCTTCATAGGACAATGTAAATGAACACATACGTACTTAAAAACCAACGCTAATTTTGTGACAATATACAGTATCAATTTAATGTAACACACAATAGATTTAAAAAAAAAGATAACAAACAGAAACATTTGAAACAAACAAAATTCAATAGTTACATCATCAAGTATGAAACAATTAACGATGGAAAGTTACAGAAAAAAATATCTAAAAGCGAAAGTGTTAACTTCGCAAACGGAAATCGAAACTATAAAATATTACTTCATAGTTATAAAAAAAAGTAATAAAATATCTGCGTTTTTTTTATCGGTTTAACAAAGTATAATTTAAAAAAAAATTTTTTTAATGTTTTGACTTTTTATTATCTTTTTGAAAATTAATCAAGTCATTTGATAAGAGGGAAAACAACAACAGGTGTTAAAAAAGCATATGCCATATCCCAAGGCACATAACTAATGGAAAAATGTAACCAAGCATAAAACACAAATATTTGACACACTTGATCGCTAAATAAATTTAACTGCAGGAAAGGGCAAGAACAGGGAAAATTAATTAATCACACAAATTAATACCAACCACTAGGTCTAAAAAATTAAAATAAAAAAAAAACACATTTTTATAATAATTCATAATTGCCAGTGAAATCGATAAAATTCGTAATTTTAATACGTTTTGAAGAACCTGTAACAAAATAATTGCCTCCAATATGGAGTGAGTGAATATTTACATCCCACTGTTCAGTTACACGAGGGCTTTTGGCGACGGACCATAGTCAAGTGACGAGGACGACACCCCCTCTCCTAACTACCACACCACACCACACCAACGGGAGGACGTTTGAGCTCTCGACAAATTTAACGTGCATCGCTTCCCTACACGGCGGGTCTTCAGTGGCCCTGGGCTCGAACTCGTGACACGCCAGCCACTAGTCCGTTACTTTGGCGACTAAGCTACCGCGGCCACCCTCCAATATGGAATGCATGGTGTTACGCGTTAGTTGTGTGGCACACCATGGAGTTTGACATTCAAGGGTATCTTAGCGTTATGTCACAGAATAGGACTCGAATTCAGAATACTCGTATTTTTTCTGTTAATTAAATAACTCAGACATTAATATATTCAAACTTCGCCATCCTATAGAGAAAAGCATATTTTATTATACTAATCATTTTTATCCGAGTTGAGCCATTTTTGAAGTGATATCTTCTTTAGGCGCATTTTGCTGAAGAGTGAATCTAAACTAAGCGTCAGGTACGGCTGCGTTACCCTCAATCGGGTTTACTCGGCTACAGTCGGCAATCGTGCTCGGGTCGGTGATGCTCGCTTAGTTCTGAATTGAGAACTTTTCAGGCGCGTATTTTCTTTAAGTAAAAATTTCATGCACACTTTTTCCTGAAAAGGTTTTATTTTCCTTATTTAAATATTAATGTCATGCAGCCCACTTCCACTCAACTCCACCGAGTGAACGAGAGAAGAGAAACACAAACGAAAATGATTACGAAAAAAAAAAAAAAAAAAAATTTTTATTAAAAAAAAAAAAAAAAAAGATTATTCTTCAGTAGGAGATCGAAGATAAGATGAAACGAAACGTAGGATCTATTTTTTGATTCAGTAGAAAGAGCATTTAAGCACAAAAATGTGCCAAAAGAATTAAAATCCGAAATTTTTAATGAAGTTGGAGAGAAATTTGCCAATATTTCGGTTTACATTAGTGATGACAACGGGGAGATTACGAAAAAATAAAGGCATTAACTGTGAAAAAGTACGAACCCTCTCCTTTTGTTAGCCAAGAGAATTTTAAGAAAAGTAAACGGGACTCTCAAGGCATATGTTTTCCTAACTTTCTACAGTATACGGTGTTATATAAAGGATACTCACGTATTATCGCAACGGTATTGGCGACATTATATGAAAGGAGGCGCGTGGTTGCTAAATCAGCGTATACGACACATGGGAAATCAGAATTGCCAACTTGGTGAGTTATCTTGAATGTTGGCATTGTTGCGATAGTACGCAAGAACCACATATAAACATATAAATTACATAAATATAATCTACTTAAGTAATTTACATCTTAATATTTTTTAAATAATCAGACTTAGTGACATTTATATATACAATATAGATCATTTTCATTCATATGTAAATATATAAGAATGCATAATTATTTAAGCATTGCCCTTTACAGAAAATAGATGAAATAAACAAATCCACCGATGAATGGACACGACAAAGAGAACTACTTAATGTCCACATGAGAAAAAGGGGGAAAAAAGAAGCACATTCGGTTTATTGGATGATTCTCTTGCTTAGAATAAATCAGAAGTTTTCACTTATATCGTGTAAAATCCTACAGTTTTGTGTGTATGTATATAAAATCTTTCTAATTTTCTCCTTTTATACCATAATGTCGAACAAGTTGTCCCATTGCATATTAAAATGAAAAATTGTTAATTTATGGAATATTTTGAAATTCTAAAAACGTCGCATTATGAACAGATGTATGAATTACAACATTGCAAAGTTTCGTTTTCATTCGTTTTGCGTTGAAAAATAGTTTTTTTGCGTACCTTTCAAAAACACTGACAGAAATAAACGTGATAATTCCATTGCTCAAAATTTTCATTTTCGAAAGAAAAAATATTATCAAAGTATATTTGAGCTTTTAAAGAATTAAAATCCACCAACGACTTTCCCTCTTCAGAAATAAAACTTGGAAATTACAAAATGTGTTTAGTAATTGCAAAAAAAAAAAAAAAAAAAATCTTTTAATTTAACGCCAAGCTTTTAGTTATTAGTGTTGTTTTTCATTCTTTTTAATTTTCTAAATTTGAATTCATAAGTTAACTATGGAATTCATTCCCATGAATTTTTTTCTTTTCAGTAAGTCAATAAGGTCCTTTATCTTATTTAAATTCATTGATGCATACCTACAGAGACGACCCATATGATTTCTTTTATCATCAATTTTTTTTTTAAATCCCTTAATTTAGGATTCGTATCGGTTTTTCAAATTTCACAGAACAAAAATTAGTTAGGCACAAAGTATACATATGACACTTGAGATGTTCTCTTTTGTGCCTTATACGACTTTTTTTTTTCATGCCAAATTATTGAAGAACTTTTCAGAAAATAAACATATTTTAAAAGCTCACTGAACTGAACAACGGCAGATGTGGAAACATTTTCGGAAGAGATTAGGGAAGGTGGATAAGAAGTTTCATCGTTACACGAAATCATAACACATGAACAGAATGGCACATTATTTTCAAGGGAGATATAATATTTATTGTTTCAAGTAATGTTTATTGTTTCCCTGTATTTTAAATCCCCGCTACCCTCTAGAAAGTACCAATGTTTCAGAAAACGCATTTATTTATTTTACGAGTATTATACAACCTCTGACAAAGTTCGGTGAATGAAGTTGGAACTGCCGATCTAGCAACACTGGCGAAACAAAACACTGCACATGCATAGTTTCAGGTGTTAACCATCTGATCCCACCGTTGTTTAGTTGAGACTCATTTGTGTTCCGTATAAGACTTGTTTTACAAAGTGCTTGTTTAGTACGTTGGTTTTCAAATGAGAACAGGAAAATAAATGAACACAAGTCAATTTAAAGTTGTTTTTTGTTAAGCTTGGCATGACACCAAAAGAAACGTGTTTATGAAGATCAAGCAGTGTCCATGAAGTGTATATACGAGTGTTCGCCCGTTTTCGAGACAGCCGAGAAAGTGTTTCTGATAACCCCTGTAGCGGAGGACTGGCGATCTCTGTCAGTGACGAAAATATTGAGAGAAGTGAGGTGATTCATCACTAAAGATTGTCTATTAACTGTGCGATTGATAGCTGATGAACTGTAGATTAACCGTGAATCCGAGTGACAAATCGTTACCCAGGATTTAGGGATGATAAAAATGTGTTATCCTAACTTCCAACGAAATATGATGAAACTTTTGAACTCCATCCCAAAAGAAGACTCTTTACAAAGTTTCCAGGACATGTATAGCACAGATCTCAGGGGTACATAATTATGGGAAGTGACTATTTCAAAGGACAGTAAGGTAACTTGCGTCAATATTTCATCTACGTTAATTTTACAGGACTATTCACCGAATTTTATTGTCAAAGGTTGTACATAGGACAATAATTTAATAATATTTGAAATAATATTAAACTACTCAACGCCGCTTGTATATAACGCATTTTTCAATTCAGAGATGAGTAAAAATTGCTATTTTTGATTTAAATACCTATCCTACCTGCTAGCAATAAGAAATTAAAATTCATTCAGCTGTTTTCAAAACGAGTCCAGAGATCTAGCAAAGGAAAGGGGTGTAACACTTCTCAAAAATTATAGACGGAAGAGAACAAAATGCTTTCTTGAGCGAATTTCAGACCCCCAAACCGTTTTTCAAAGTTGCATCGTTCAAAGTATCAATTGTTTTTATTGCTGTTTAGATGTGTTAAAATCTCCTTCCCGATAAATATTTCTCCGATAATTTATTAAATCTCCTTGATCTTAGTAATATTTTCGAAATCTTAACCGGATGAGCTCTTTCATTTTTTCCCCTTCCAAACAGCAAAAAGGCAGGCTGCAAAATATATCAATTGAATATGATAAACACTTAACACGCAATATCTATGAACAATTAATCGCCTTAAAAAGCTGTTTAGAATCTGAAATCGAGAAAATCCCTTCTATCAAGGAGTTCGCAGAATTATTCTTAGTTAATTTCAGCAACCTTGCCTCCAGTTTTTTCTAGATGTTATAACAGCATGTCATGGGCAACTCATTCCATGCTGCTTCTAGTCTATGCCACACTTCATCAAACGCATTAGCTGGAGGCTTGTTTCAGCAAACCAAGACCAGATGTTTTCAATTGGCAAACAGATCTGGAATAACTCTGTATTCAGGAAGGTCAGAACACGATGTGCAACATGTGGTTCTGCATTATCTTGTTGGTAGAGGGCGTTTCGAAGATCTCGATGATAGGGCACAACCACAGGAAGCAAGATGTCAGAAATGTACCGATCTGCGTTCAAATAACCGTCGATCCGAACGAGAGACGTGCGTGTCGTTTACAAAATGATTGCCTAAATTATCACACCAGGTACAGGGTCCTTATGCCGATATCGAATGCATGCCTCCAGATACGTATACGGCTATCAGAATACTGCACACAGATCCCAAACTCGTCTGAAAAGACGACACTATGCCACCCCTGTATCCAGTTTTGTTGTTCGGCGCACCAGAAACACCGTAATAAATGCTGAAGTAATGGCCGCTATGTCGACAAACCACACTGCTGCAAACGTCGTCGCACTATACGAGTGGATACTGAGCGTGCTGCAAACATGCCCATTTCCTGCTTATGGTCCGTGATGTAGTTGTACGATTTTGAAGGGCCGATCTCACAATACGTCTGTCCTCTAGGGCGTTAGTCATGGGAGGGCATAGAGATCCTGTATGCTGTACAGTTTGACTCTCAGCAACCCATTGATCCCATATTCGCATGACAAGTGGATAGATTTCAATCAGTGCGATGGGCGACATCAAGGAACGATAATCCACACTCACAAGATCCTTCCTTCCGGGTGTTGTGATTTTAATGGTCAGCAGTATAACAACAAACAATGTGGAACGTCCAGTGAGTGAATGAATATTAACGTCGCACTGTTCAGCTACACGAGGGCTTTTGGCGACGGACCACGTAATTTTGAACCATGGTCAAGTGACGTGAACGACACCTGAGCAGGTACCCCCCTCTCCTGACTACCACACCACACCAACGGGAGGACGTTTCAGCTCTCGACAGATTTAACGTGCATCGCTGCCCTACACGGCGGGTCTTTAGTGGTACTGGGCTCGAACTCATGACATGCCTGCCATGATCCGATACCTTGACCACTGAGCTACCGCAGCCTTGTGGAACGTCCAACAGACGTGTTTGCGAGGACAATGCAGCGAAATTTGGCGTTGATGGAATATAATAAACAGAAGACCGATTCTAATGTCTTGTATTAACAACGCACCATTCTGCTGCAGCGTTTCCGCTTGATTCTTTAACATATCGGTTGGACTCTGAATGACTGGAAAAACATTGCTTGATCAGATGAGTCACCATTCTTATTGATAAGAGTTGAAAATAGGATTCGACAGTAGGGTAGACTCCATAAGACCATGTGGCCTCAACAAGCACTTTGTAAGCTGGCGGTAGATTTAAAATAATACGGGCAATTTTATTAATAATACGGGCAAATAATATTTTTACATGACACGAATCGAGTCCTCTGATCAAATTGAATTATTCATTGACTAAAAATGATTATATTCACCGACTTTAAGAAAATTTTCAGCCTATCACTGACTTCAATGTACCGAAAAAGGAAAGGAATTTCCCAAGATGACTATGTGCAACGTCATTGGGACAAAATCATTCACGATTGGTTTGAGGAACATTCTTGACAATTCCAATAAATGATTTGGCAACTGAAATAGCCAAACATGAATTGCTACACGGATATGATCGAAAGATCAGTTCGTATACAAAACCCTGCATTGGCAAAACTTTCACAAATATGGGTGGCCGTTAAGGCAGTATGACTGCATATTTCTTCAAAAGACCTCTGACGTCTTGTTGAGTCATAGCTCAGTAGAAGTTGATGTACTTCACAAGAAAAAGAAAGTCCCACGCAGTGTTAGGAGACACCCCATGACTTTTGGTACTTCAATATTGAGACAATTATATAAATCCTTTGAAAAGAGATTTTGGCTAACACTCTTTAAAAGGATGTTTTAGAAATAATCTTGAGTATGTAATATAGGTATATTTTACTTAAAATTTAGAGAAAAAAAGTAAAATTATCAAAATAAATCATCAATGATTTCTCACAAGCTAGGATATTATGAGGTATTTCGTGACTTTAGAGTACAGGACAAAGTACACAACAATTAAGATTTCTAAGCTGAATATTTTTTCACAATAATTCACAATATTATCCACTTCCTTTCCATCCAGCAATACTTCAAACCCAAAAGACATTTGGAAGTTGTTTCCCACACTTTATTTCATTTCATAATAGTTTCCTAAATATTGGAATTGAAATGTATAACCAAAAAATCAATTTATATTTACAACAAATCCTAAAAGACAAATAACACAATTCTAACTCAATTTATGTGTGTTAATTTAATAACTTAAATATCATGTTTCATACACGCAAAGTCGAAATCGTAAAATTTTAATGGCAACACATAAGCTGCGACTTTAAGCACTGTAAAAGAATGAATACATTATTCAACCAGTTAAAGGGCACATAATTATCAGTTTAAAATAAGACTGGAGAAGACAGTTAAATCTTTATAACACGACTTGTTAAGCTAACCAAACGAAAAATAAAACCAAAACAGAACGGCACGTTCAAGGGAAATATTTTAAACACATAATACAATACAATGGTTGGGTTGACATTTGGAAATAGGGCAGTTACACTTTGTTGTGGTAGCCGTTCCATCAAAGCAATGATAAAAATAAACGGATCTTATTTAAATGCTAGACAGATTAAAGTGGAGGATTGTAAAAAGAAAAACAAAACAGGAGTACGGACACTCGGCGAAACTTGCGACGGATGAGTTTGTTCGTCTCTCTTCCGGTTGTAACTGTTGTCTAAGTAATTCTAACGTGGAGAAAAATATAAATAAAAATATTTAAGAACAAAGGAAAAATTATCCATGGAAGGAAGTGACAAATTGATTTAAAGTGCAACAAAAAAGAGGGAAAAATATTGTTTTGGAAACTGAATTGAGGTTTTGTACTTTCATAAATATATTAGAAGTTAAAGTTTTTAACTCTATCTAACGCTATTCAACTATTTATTTCTCGTACGCACGTCCTCTCAATTTTAACTCAAAGAAGTGACACTAACTGAATATTTTAGTCAGCAAAAAGATGTGTGTTTCAAAATCTTTTTTCAATTCCTACGATTAATTCACTCTCTCCCTATATATATATCTTATTCAAATTTTCAATCGTTAATAAAATACTTTCTATTCATCCATTCCAGTTCAAATACATTTTTTAAAACTTGTAATGAATGACACTTGATGTTAATAGTTTTTTCAAATATTAATTCATTAATTAAATTAAAAAATGAATAAATAGTAACAAACAAAAATAATAGTCCAACAGCATATATAGAAAGGAAAATTGTAAGGAAAATCGCTTTCTATTTTATCACTTAATATTGCGATTCTGTCCTATGTATATTCATATTTATATTAATTGTAACAATTTAATAAAAAGTAACTAAAATAAAATTTTTCTTTATTGACCTTCGTAGGAATTGACTTAAATTTTTTTTTTTTTTTATATTACTTGTTTTTTTATTTTGAAACGCCAACAGACTTCGAACTCATATCCGGAACACGTAACAACTATTTTAAAAGTTAACATGCTGCCACAATCTGAATACAAAATTTAGAAAGGCAATATGAATATGCATCGATACAATTCGAAATAATACAAGTTAATACGCTAATGATAATAGTGAAAACAATAAATTATATTAAAAATAAATAGATATAATATTAAGAAACATTAATACTTTCAAACATATTTTTAAAGTTTATAATTATTAGTGTTCTACAACATATGTACCAAACCGTGCGCATCAAATATATGTAGTGGCATAACGGAGAATATTTGCGCCACCCTGCAAAGCCAAGTTTTAGGCCCCAATTTGTTAAATACATACTTGGCGTCAGGCTTTGGGCCCCCTAGAATCCTAAGGGCGGGGGGAGGGTGTACATTACGCCACTACGTATATATCATAATAGAAAATTTTGAATTTTTGAATATAGATATTTTTTGTTCGTGTAATTATGTAGAGATATAATATAGATTTTTGCACAAAGAGGAGAGTGTATTAGCATCCAATAAAAATAATAACACATAAATCTGATAAACCCCCTTTTACTAATGTTCTGTTCAAATTCTCAGTTAAGCTGTTATCTTTAAGGAAATCTTTTTTATGAGCAATTATTAGCATTATTATAAAGAAAAATATGGGGGGAGGGGCTCTATGAAGATCATTATTATTTTAAAAAAGGTTGAAGTTGAAAAAAGTTTTGAAAGAAAATCAGTCGTGCAAAAAAAGAAAGGCGACTTTTTTTTTGGACTGTGTTATTTCAAACCATGTAAATACAGTGCTGAGTGTACTTGAATATAATCATTTTTCAAGGAAAAAAGGGCGACTGTTTCCTCTTATGAGTCACATATCCATGTATAAGAGATATTACTTCAGGTGTTGGAGACAGGAAAATTTTGAATTTCAAGAATTCCCAGAAAAGGCAAACAAAGAAAAAAAAAAAGAAAGGAATTAGAACAAAAGTACATAAAATCATTCTAAGAAGTCAAAAATTATTCTAATCAAATTGAAAAATTAATACAATAAACATCCCAAGAGAGATTTATTGATTATTGATATCGATCAGTGATGGCGAACCTATAACCCGTGGGTCAGACACTGACCCACGCAAACTTTTCAACTGACCTACGATTACTAGGCAACCACTTGTTTGTTTATGCGGATTTATTTAGATTTACTAATTTGAGTGGATTATTTATATTCTATTTGAATTTTTTTCAATCACATTGGCACAAAAGCAATTTAAATGCTGTCTATAACCTTCAGTTTGATCATTACAGTTCCAAAGTTACGCAAATGACAACAAATGCATGTGGAAGTATATAGTATTTGAAATAAAGCAAAAGTGTTTACAAAATATCAAATAAAGTGTATAATTTTACTCACATTTTGATTGTTGAAAAAAAAAATTGAAAGCCAAAGCAAATAACCATCTTTAAAGCACTTACTTTGTATAAAATGCACTTTTTTAAGTTTACGTTTAGTTATATTTATAGAGAGACTTCCATGGCGTCCTTTTTTACCCGTTAAGTCAATTGTGAATTTTAAAGATGTTTAGTTTTAAAAATATATACTCAGTTAAAAATTTTTAAATTTTACTCTGGTGCAAACGAGCATTAGTGACCCGCGTGCTAGTACTAAAAAAATATAAACGAAATTCGACCCACGTCTCAAAAAGGTCCGCCATCCCTGATATAGATCAGGGATGGCGAACCAATGACACGCGTGCCATCAATGACACAATATTTTGGGCATGCCACCGATCAAAACTGTTTGCATTTTAGTTCAAAATAACAAAGTTCACTGTTAAGTATTACGACCATACGCGAGTGTTCGGTCGTAGTGCGCGAGGGGGCAGGGAACATACTCGTTTATTATTGTCTTAAAATAATAATATAAGTTATTTGTCATCTAATTTGTAACAGGAGGCACACAAATGTTACTTCAATTTGAATTACACGCATAACTAAAACATTTGCAACAATACAGTGCAAAATGTATTTTTTTTGTAGTGGATAAAGAGTTCCGAGTTGTTAGTATTTATAATTTCCCCAATAATCACAAGTCAAAATTATTTGACGGCAAGTCTATAACTCATTAAACATATTTTCAGAGAAAATGGCACGCTGATCCATAAAGGTTCGCCACCCCTGGAATAGATACTGACTCATCATAGATCGTACAAAGAGAACTGAATTAACAGAAGTGAACAAAATATCTTGATGTACTGACAAAGAAAAAAGGTAAATTTTCGTCAGGAGATTGTGTGTTTGATTTCAGTAATAAAGCATGCCTATTTTTTTTAAAAAAAATTTAGAAACACTAGATGGTCATACGAGCTTAATTTTATAAATATTACAATGATTAAAACCATATAAAATTTAGAATTTTACTTTTCAAAATCCAAATCTGGAAACCTCACTAGGTATTTTTGTAGGAACGTTTTAAGTACCCTTGACCTCGTGTTTCATTTCAAAAACTATCCCTAGATTCGTGACATAGAATTTTTTAAGAAGTGCAAATTTTTTTAAAAAGTGCTGGACTAACAAGGAAAAATCCTTGACAGACTAAAATCGAATTTTAAATACAATGTGCAACACATTTGTCAAAAAAATCAGCAAAAAACACGTACAAATGAAAGGTGGTTGCAGGATGATGATTGAAAACACAAATTAACACACACATATATACATTCAATAACTCATTTCTGCTAAAGTAGGGCATTTCTCTTTTTTCTTTTGACTCAATAGTGTTATCAGTGTATAAAGAGGGAAAAAACAATTACATTAAACAAGAATGCAAATTTTAATTTTCACTTTGAGCCAACTCTACTGTAATCAATACAATCACTCACAAAGGTGAATATTGATTAGTATAATTGTGAATACTGTGACATACATTATAAACAAGCTTTTCTAAAAAAAAGAATGATACATTAAAAGGTCAAGCTATTTTCCCATAGAGCAACCAAATCTAAGTAATGCTGAAATTTGTATGAATTTCTTGGCATTGAGGAATGAAAGAAAGAAAAAATGCAAAGGAAAGAAATCTATGTTTAGTGGAGGAGCAAGTGGAGAACGCAAAATTTCTCTTTGAACAGTAGATGAAAATAAAATGCCGAAACAATATTTTTAAGAAATAATTTATTATATTATATCTTGTAAAAAGATTGGCACTTCAAGGAGCTTTTGCTCCACACCAACAAAACAATTAACCATATAATTAAGACAGTCTTTGCGAAATGTCCAAATAGAAACCAAAATCAGAAAGAAAAAAAAGAATTTTTAAGTAGAAAAATTCTTTCGACATTAATTGCTTATTTATGAAACGTTTTTCAAATTTTCAAATACAACACTGGAAAGTTTGATGAAAATTGTGATATTTTTCTATCCAAAAATAAGTTCTGAGTGCAGTCTACGTTCTTTTTACATTAGATGAAGATAGCCCAAGAACCATCATTTTCAACCATCCAGTTTTTCCAGGCACTAGAATGTCCCCACACGACAATTTTTCCATTTTTCTTATTTCTCTCAAGATACTAAAAATTTTTAAACAAATTTCATAGTCAATAAAAATCCTTTTAATAAAAAAATTCGAAATAAAATTAAATGAACCAATGATATGAATAGTTAATAAATGGGAACCAAACATTCATTTAATGTTTTTCGTTAAAAAAAACAAAAAAAAACCCTACTACGTTTTTTTTATATAACATTATTGCATTTTTGTATGCACAGAAATGCACAGGAATGAATTCTTAAATTACCCGAATGAAAGAACAAAGAATTCTTCCAACAATGGATTTGTTCTTCAGTCTTTTTTCGACAGCAGTATCTGTTTCCTGATTGTTATTTATTTATTTTTTCCCTACTAGATTTTATTTTTGGAAGCTCGAAAAGCAGTTGTCTTTTTTATGCATATTGGGATTACTTGATATGTAAATTAAAGAACAAATTTATAAAACCAAGAGCATTAAAAACACATACACGAATGCCAAACTAGTATTGAATGATTCGAAGTTATTTATATTCAGTATAGACTGGTTATTTAGTTATGTAATCAATATATGTTGCACATAAGATTGCTTCTTTTTCGATAGTAGTACCTGTTGTTTCTAACTTTTCCTTTGGGTTTTATTTTATTTTTTTCAGTTGCTAGCAATACGTTTAATTTAAACTAAATCTCAAAACCCATTTTCATTCTTGTGAAGCAAGCACTCACTGAGCAGTTCATTGTTTTCTTCCAGATATTTTAAAACACGCTCCCTCAAATTCCTTTGGAAAACCGACGCACAAAACAATGAAGGAGTGTTGTTTACATTATAATTTTCTATTGAAATTTAATTAAGTGTATTTAAAATAAATTTTGATGTTTTGTCGTGCCTTAGACAACCACTTTTCAATAACACAGTAGAAAAATTAGTATTTATTATTATCTTTTTTTAATACCTCAATAAGTCTTCGCGTGCCACTCTTACAACTCAGCCGTGCCACAGGTTGGCCATCCCTGATCAATTTCATCATAATAATGGGAATAACCATAATTTGAAACGTCCGCAATGAAATTGGAAGGATACCTTTTTGAATAATAAATTCTCTTTCGGTCATTATTATGTTTATGTTTACTCCGATCTAGATATTTTAGCGAATTCTTTCTAGATCAATGGCTTTTCCTATTTCTACTTTACAGCATTTCTTTTGAATCAATAGCACTTTCAACCGATTTCATTCAATCAATCAAACTTCTTCGAGAGTCAGTTTTCTTCTATCATATTAACTAATTTCTTCTTTATAATTCATGAATTTTATTAAAAATGCATCTACTTTGTCAAACATATTCCTTATACAGACGCTACAGCAACAGGATTCAAACCACATAACTGTAGCTACAAATTCCCCGACAAAACTTAAATCAGTTACGGAAACAGACAATAACAGCAAACGATTTATATCAACGAACATTTTATATACATCATTATAAGTACCAAACAATTTATATGAACACAAAATAAATCCGTTAAAAGAGATTTTACTTCATTCTGAAAAGAGAACTAATATATTCCGAAAAACGAGAGATCTAATTTTGAGTTCATACATCAAAGAACAACAACTTCGCAAGTGGCCACGATTAAGTTACAATACATTTAAGGAAACAACTATGACCTTTCTAAGAAGCATTGTTCTACGTATAACTGAAAATTTTCAATCAGTAACCGTAACATAGGTAAATCAACTTCCTATACCAGGAAAATCTCCAGGAGCACAAATTAAAAAATAATAAAACTAACAAAAGTAAAATAAAGCATTCTACATTAAAACAAATTTAAAAAAGATTCCGTATTCGCAAAACCTTTTCCCACTAATATTAGCACGTAGATAAAATTATTTCGTTAAGATTCCCTTATACCAATGTCCAATATTACTTTTTTTTTTACTTGATCTTTATAGAATCGAATAAGATATAAACAAAATGTAATAAATAGCCATTTTAATTACAATCGGTAACAAAAGAGACATAAAAGAACAAAAATAAGAAAAATATCTAGGTTTACGTCTACAACACGATTTCGATAATGTCAATGAAAATTCTTCAATTAGAACAAAAAGGCACAGACCAACTTCACACAATCTCTTAGGTATTATTTTAAAAATGTTCATACAGGAAACAGGCGTGACAAAACAGAGAGCAGAGAACTTTCGCCACGGAAAAACTTATATTCGAGAAAGCACACAGTAAAGTAAAATATACAATTCAACTATATTCTAAGAGCACCTATTGCACACTCGAAAGAAAAAGGTTCGAATGAAAGCATTTCCGAAAAGCTTTTACGCGTGGTCAGAACTATTATTTTCAATATCAATAACCGAACTCCGCAAAGTAACAGGCACTCAAAAGGCAAGCAAATTCTTGACCTAAAATTCCATGTACCGCTTCACGGAAAGAAAATAAAGACAGGATATTGCCAGACACAGAGCAACCAGTTCTAGACGACCTTTAGCGTGCTAATTTTTATTCATTTGGCGCAGGCGGTTTCACTTACACCCTCTTCAGGTGCGGCGAGCATGCTCAGCTATTGTTACATTTCCACGTGAGTGAGATTCTGAAATATATATGAGCTCTTGTCAACAATGGTTATCAACTTCGATAAACATATTGACACCAAAGATTATGTTAGATATTAGTGTGACGCACGCCAGGACAATATTTCCACTACGCAGGCTTTATCGCTAAGTTCGATACTTTTGCTACAGATTCATATTTTTTAATCGTTTGGAGCAAAATAATTATCTAAAAATATCGACTTTTCATTTGATGTAATTTTACGAAGTTAAAAAAAAAAGTAAACATAACTTATCTCTGAACAACAGAACGTGCTTTAACTCAATGGATTTAACTCATTTTTTTTATGTGTAACGATTGTTATGTTGGGATTGATTTCGTAAAAAGGGACGGATGTGTGTAACAGGAGGTGACCAATGAGAATGCGTGGCTGTGTCTTTTCGCTACCCTCGCATGGGGATCCAACTCTAGTAGCCATCAAGCACTCGAAAGCTTGACTCTAAATCCGTTAGTCACGATATTGGGGGGCATAAATGCGGCAGAATGCTTATTTGAAAATAGACAAGCAGTGATTTCGGTGGTCGTATACATTTCTTCGAATCAAACGGTTAAAAAAAAATTAAAGATTTCCTGCATTTTGTACTTTTACCATATAACGAAGGTGGTTCTACTCTTTTAAAAAATTATCACTCGCTTCCCCTGATTTTGAGTGGTTATTTTAACTTTAACTTCAGTTTGCCAAAAGCTGAGCCGCTCATAGCTTTTATGAATGATGAACTCAAGCTCGAAATGAACACAGAATGTTTCGACTGCTAACAGTGGTATTGTTATTGACGCTGTTTTTCAACGGTTTTTAAATACTTTGAAATCACAAGTATATGTGTCCTACTTTAGTTATTATAAGTCTATTGTCTCCGCTCTTCCCCAAATTGAACAAGAATAATTATTTTTGATAAAATATTGCATTACTTCTTTTGTAAATTAAATACAGTTTTCATTATAGATATAATTGTTCGATAGAAAATTATTTCCAATCATACGCATGCGCACGTTTTTTTTTTTTTTTTTTTTTTTTCATATTTTTTTTCAGGAAAAAAG
>BMAV01010723.1:150796-170838 GCA_019973955.1 Trichonephila inaurata madagascariensis | reverse complement strand
TTACACATCATATGCGACTACTGTAAGACTCGTTTTTTTTTAAATATATCGTTTACTTATATTCGACTATATTTTACTATTATACTCCATAATTTGATTAAATGCTCTAAAGCAGTGATTCCCAAAGTGATCTATATAGACCCCCAGGGGTCTATGGCAACCTGCAAGGGGTCCACGCCATCGAAAAAGTAATTTGGGGGTCCATGATGTGTAAATGGGGGTCTATGATAGTGGCTCCCATTAAACCAGGTCGTGACTTTAATATTTAAAAAAATTTTGATCTAGTGGAAAAATCCAAATTTCACCAATTTATAACTGATTTATTTACTAAATTTAATAAGGTTCATTTATGGTTACCACAGATGACAACATAAATTTTATCAAGACAAGGACCATTTTAGCATTTTTTTTTTCCGAATTAAGTTAAAGCAGTATAATATTAGACGACACGAATTTTCTCTCAATTTGTCACAGACAATCTGTCAGGACATTTTAAACCTACGTTCAACATTTAAAAGCCCTTTACTCAGATTTTGAAAATAAGTTTGAGATTCCTTTTTTATATAGTAATACCACAGTAGACAATGAATTCATATTGTCACATTGAAAAAAATGTCATATTACAACAGAAACTGATCAGAATAGTCCCTAACGAAAATCTTGAAATAAAGTTTAGAAACGGATGTCAGCATTTTGGCCTTAAAAAACCTGTTATTTTTCGCAAATTATGGAATATCGAGAGAAAGTTTTTAAATGCTTTTCCTAGTGAGAGGGAGTTTTAGAGTTTGTCAATCTCAAGAAGGAAAAAAAAAAAGGGAAGAAGAAAGAAAAAAAAAAACACTGGACACTTAAGAGATTTAGGGACCTGACTAGATTGATATTAAATGTTGAAAATTTGTTATTCATTCCTCTCATTAAAATAATTTGTTTGTTGTGTCAGTTATTTTATGTTAGTTATTTTATGTATTAATTTAATTTTAATTTAATTCATTAACATGTGCTTCTTAAGTTTTACACGCTATACTCCACTACAATTAGAAATTTAATTCTTTTCAAGAAAGTAGTAGTATTAGCAGTCAAAAAGACGTTTAGATTGATAAATATGCGAAAATTCAATATTAGATAAGCAGGGGTCTACCCGAAACCGAAAAACATGACAAGGGGAACGACACAAAAAAGTTTGGGAACCTCTGCTCTACAGCAAAGGTTCTTAAACTGTGGTCCGCGGACCCATGGGGGTCCCCAGCATTTTTCTAGGTGGTCCGCGAAGGGGTGTGATGTTAAGATTTCCCTCTTTTACAGACTCTGAAAGGCCTCGTGGAAAAATTGAAAGATGTGCCATTCTAGACTAGATCACTAAATTTCCCCCAATAAAAAAATTCTACTAGAATATGTATTTATAAATCAAGAATATTAATTCAGTTTTTTCATTTGCAACTATATAGTTATAACAACAACGTAATGATTTAGTCAGATGTTTTCTGTTTTCTTAAAGGAGAGAAAAAAGTGTTAAAAAGTCTGTATAAGCACCAGATGCAGCCTTAGGATTATAGAGGAATTTTTAAATCACTCAGCCATACGTTGGGAGTCAGGAAGTGGTGTTCAAAATCTTGGTGCTCCGTGATGTCAGGCTGATACATAAAGGGAGTCCGTGGCGATTGAAAGTTTGAGAACCACTGCTCTAAAGCACTATAAAAAATTGTACCTCTTAATAATCATTTAAAATATATCCGTTTGTAATACCACGTTTGAAAATGTGGCGAGCACGCGCCATCAGGTAATAATTTCAATCGAGTTTCTGTTTTGTTGGATGAAATGGCAACACACACACCAGATTTATGTTATATAAGCGAGACCTATGAAAATGAATCTGTATGACCGTGAATACTGGAGTTGGGTATTCGGATAAATCTGTGAACATTTTGATTTTCTGTTTTGTTTTGAAACTGAATTTTTTAATTGGACACTCGAACTAAGAGCATGCGTTTGTAGTTAAAAAGCTTTCAATCCCATATGACTTTCAAATGACATAGAACTTTAACAGAACAATTAAATTTATGATTAAAAAAGTACGAATAACTGAATACTATAATCAGCTCAGCTGAAGTTGATCTGATTGTTTAAAACTTATTTAATCACTATCACCAACACAAAGAACACAATGTACTGTCGGTGATATACTGTTTTCATTATTCAACACTGAAGAAAAACGTGTGTACATGTTCTTATTTATCAAATTACTTTGTTTCTTTGGAAGGCCAAATATTAATTACCAAGAAAAAAGTAATTATAGTGCAGCACTAGTATTTTAATCACGAAAAAATTTCCTGTTCAAATCAGTATAATTTACAGAGTAAGTTGTTATGTGTTGAATAACAATATCAAAAAATAATTTACATTTCAATTAACAATTATGATAGTGAGAGGGTAACTATTTTTTTGTCACCAGAAAGTTTCAGAATTAAATCTTACGTCTTGATAGCATTTTTATGGCATTGTTTTAGATGTTTATTTTAAAATAATTTTCCACTGCACTTTCCTCTCCTAGAAAATTATTCGTTAAAAATCGTCTTATTTCCTGCCTTGTGAGAGGTTTGTGTGTGTGTGAGCTACAGTTTTCAAGAATCACTACTTTGAATTATTTAAATGATGTTTTCATACAGTTCATTCACATCTGTTTATTTTTCCAACTCAAAAGGAGACATTTGTGGGGGTGTAATGATTGATTGTGTCTATGCATCACTGACTGTAAAAACAACTACGCTGATATTATCGTATCGATGAAAGTGTTATTATTAGTAAAGTGATAAAAGTATACGTCAGTAGTCTGAATAATTAATAGAAAACGAGAGATATTTTCTTCATTTATCCGAACGCATTTTAACGCGTGATTTTTTAATAAGCATTCATTAAAACAAGAAACTGTCCAACGGGAGGGATGCACAGTTAATCTTCACACTCAATGATGGACTTTTTTTAGCGCGAGATTTTGCTTGAAACGCTCACACAACTTAAAAAATATATATATTCTAACAGAACCATAAGCAGATACTGTGCTGCACTTGAATAAAAAATAAATAAAAGTCAAATATTTTCAGCCAAAATAGAAGAATTAATTTCATATTAGGAATAGAGCTCCCATTGATTCCATAATATTTTACATTTAATGTGCAATAATTACATAACCATACATTTAAGGTATCCGACTACTTGTGACACTTTTTTTTTTTAAATGGAGGTATTGAGATTTTGTGTGTTTTTAGATAGAACATTTTAAGAAAAACAAGGCTAAAATTAAGTAGAGAAAAAGGAATTATTACTACTAAAATGGGGGAAAAAATGGGTAAAAATTGACAAAAAATTACATAAACGGGTCCCGCTCTGTACAAATAGTAAATGAACATATTCTCAATTTTTCAATTTTGATGTATTACTTTGCTATTCCTTTTTGAAATGACCTTCAGGATAAGAGATATTTTAATTTTTACCATAACTAGAGCGCTTTATCTTAGTTATTATATGAAATTGCTTAGAAAAACAGTGATTATATTCAAATAAAGAACTGTAAATTTTGTAATAAAACAGTAATTAATAAATCTGAAGGTTAAAACACTTCTACTGTTATACAGAACATACACAAAAAATTTCGGTGAATTATTTTAAAAACTTTTTGAGCGATCGCTGTTTTCGTGTTTGAGCTTTTTTTAAAAAAAAACCCACACATTTCGAGTAAAACGCATTTTAAAATTTATCTTACGTAAAGTTATGGCATCTGCTTTTACTGAAACATTTGTAGTTTTTGTTCTAGTGAATGGAAAATAAAAAAAAGTATTTTTTATAAAGCTAATAAGATGGCATATAAAATAAAATTACATAAAAAAATTTGTCAATTTTTTTAAAAAAATCATAATTTTAGGGTAGTCGGATACTTTAATTCAAACGTTTCACGAATTGTAAACAAATTCATATTTGCATTATTACAATAGTTTTTAATCAAATAAATACAAAGATTTTCATTTAGTCTAGCTTTATTTGCCAAAATAAAAATAATCGTCGGATCTAATTTCAGATGTAATCTATATATTATAAAGGAGATAACTGACTCACTCACTCATCCCGAGGTGTCCCAAGCTATTAGACCTAGAGATATGAAATTTGGTAAGCATGTTCCTTTTGTTGAGAAAAGTTCCGCTAAGAACAGGTTTTGCGGAAATTGACTCCGAAGGGGGGGGGGGGGGCGGCGGGGAGTTAGTAGTAGAAGTTAAAGATAAACACACATTCCCGTTTTTGAACTATTGGACTTAAATACTTGAAGTCTGGCTAGCATGTTTCTTTTCTTGAGTAGAAATCCCTTAAGAACAGGTTTCAGGAAAATCTACAGCCAAAGGCTGTAAAAGAGGCGCATAGATAAAAAGTTACTTTTTTGAGCTGTTAGACTTGCAGACTTGAAATTTAATAAGCAGGTTTCTTTTGTTGAATTTTGTGATCAACTAAGAACAGGTTTTACGGAAATATGCCCCAAAAGTATGTTGCAAGGGGTTGAGGGGGCTATTTAAATAAAAATTCCCATTTTTGAACTATTACACCCACAGACTTGAAATTTTATTAGCAAGTAGTTTTTGTCGAGTAGAGATCTGCTGGGTATTGCCGAAATCGACTCCCAAAAGGGGTTACGGGGACGAAAAAAATACTTTATCTTTAGAAATTCAAATCATTTTTAAATTAAAAGGCGAAGACAATAAGAATGTTTTTCAATACAAATGAAAGCTTAATTACTATATATCAATACTGTTATATATCAACATAGAAGCTTATAAATTGCTTATGTCAATATAATCATAATATTAAGCTTATATATCAATAACTTCATACAACATCATAAAATACCCAGTGCAACGGACGAGGAACATCTTATACATAATAAAAGAGGGAACTTTTTATCTTGACAATTTAAATCTCTCCACTAAAAAAAATAGCGTGTCTTTCCAAATTTCAAAATAAACCGGAAACTTAGAATTAAAAGAAACCCAAGAGAATATTGTATAATATTTCTTTAAATAAGTTTTTTTTCACAAAACAATACGCGTAGCATATCACCATGAATGTAAGAAATAATTCCAATTACAGCACTAACTCGGATATATAAAGTCATGCATACAAAAAGTAAATTAAATTTTTTTAAAAAAATCAACCAAGGCTTAAAAATTCTTTATTTGGCCAACACTCTAAAATACTCTGCATTTTCCCTCCCCCGTCGCTTCGTTTAAATGCGCCAAATATAAAATATACTCAAAAATAGAGAAATACTACTAGAAATAACACAGAAAGAAACCGGTACGAAAGGACATGACACGGTTCAAAATGAAGCAGAATGTCTTGGTATTCATTCTGCGTTGTGTGATAACGGAAAAGTAAAAATACTCAGATCTTGAAGATGAATGGTTACCGTTTTAGAGAAGACTCACAATCAATAAAGAAGGTGAACTTGTGTTCAACCTTGTCCCAAATACCTTGATCAACTGAATACGCTTTTTTAAAAGTAATTCAAAAAGTTCATAGAATATTTTTTCCCTTTGAAGGAACATGTATTTCGATGAAATAATTAGTCACGGAACTGTGAAAGTAATGTCAGAATCCATAAAGAAGAAATTCATCATGGTAAAACATAGTTTTTCTTCATTTTAATAGTAATGACCTTCAGTTCGACAGAATTTTAGTATCTGCGAATAAGCTTTTACATAATTTTATACACTTTATATACTTTTTTTTATACTTTTAATATATTTTTATAAAATTTTAAAATCTTTACAAAGTAAATATTTTTAATTTAGTCCATTAAAACATTCATTATTTTTTTTTTCAAAAGTCAAATTTCAAAAAAAAAAATCATGAGTTATACATTGAGAAATATTTTAAATTAGATTACGAATTTTATGCAATTACAATTTCCAGAGATTCATACATATGAAACAGCTAATGCATAAAATACTACTTAACGTTCGTAACAAAAAAAAAAGTTACCATATATTCTGTGAAAATACAGAAAAGATTTTTGTAAACACATTTATGTACGATATATTTGTGATTAAGATTATAAAAGAGGGAGAAATACCATAAAATCAATTAATAAATTTTTTATAAAAATCAATATTATTTTGTTATTCTTATAAAAACTAACCTTTTCCAAGAAAAAGGACTTCATACATGACAGTAGCACAAATACATGATTTTGTAAAAAAAAAATTATAGTGCTCTTTAAAAATGTAACTTAGAAATTAATATAGAATTATCCAAAAATCCCATATTAAATATGATTTCTATTGATCAAAATTTTTCTCAAGTATCATTTACCTGATAGATCTTTGTTTGTGTTTAAACTTGTATTTATTCTCTTCTGTACATGGATCAACAAACTTCATTTTTTTTAATACTATTTTCTATATGTGATATATATTAATAAGTAAACTTTGATTAACACATATTCACGCATATGGAGACCGATTTGAAAACACAATTTCAAAAAATAACCCCACTCATGAACACCTCCACCTCCATGATTGGAGATGCCATTCTTGGGATTAAGTTCCTCGTTTTTTCTTCTCCAAACAACATTATATGCCAGTTGAAATCAAAAATGCTGAATTTGCTGTCATACCAATCAATTTTCTGTCGATGTTGAATGTTTTGAAACTTAATCCCAAGAATTTAATTGGAACAGTGAAGCATGGATGTGGTGTTCTTGTGTGTGGGGTGTAAATCAGCTTCATGATTAGGTGATTTGGTATTTTTTCATGGTATTGTGAATCATGAGTTTTATTTAAATATTTTAAAAAACAACTTGAAATCATCCGCCCAAAATTTTGGTTTTGGAGACCACTTCATTTTTTATGAGGGTAATGATCCCAAGCAACGTACGGCTCTGGTGTCTTTATAGCTGTACCAAAATTCTGAAAATACCACTTCAATCACACCTGATTTAAGCCCAGTAGAATATATTTACTGAGAATTTGAAGTTAGAGTAAGAAGACATGACAAATAAAAACAAAATAATAATCACAGAAGAATGACGGAATATCGATGCAGAAATCACAAAAAAACTGATGAAATCTATACCAAGACATTTAAAAGCTGTTGTGGACGCTAAAAGATATCCTACTCTAAGTACTAAAATCAGAAAGAAATGCAATATTTAAAACTCTGCTGAGATTTTTTTTTTAAGTATACGAAGTCTTTTATGGCGTCATTTTTTAGTAGTTGTTAGATAATTAATTTTTCAAAGTAATAGTTACATAGTGTTTTAAACATTAATTATGTTATTCCAATTAGAACACGCTGCAGATATTATAAAAAAGTTACGATATTATATATATATATATATCGATGTATTAATTTTTATTAATCGACAACACTTTTGAGAGCCACTATATTTTGATTGAAATTGACAATTTAAAGGCGAATGAATGGCACTAAATACTCAGGGACAATTTTTAAAAATGATACACATAAATTAAATTTTTTTCTAAGAAATGCTTTGTTTAGATATCTTTTCAGTCTTCATAATAATTTATGGTTTATTTTTTGAGATACCATTTTCTTTTCACGATTAAACAATTTAAAAAATATGTACTTTTAAGGAAACGGGGAATTATGATACATTGTAAAATGAGACAAGGATATGGTATTTATACAAAATTATGAAATTTAATCTCATTGGAATAACTGCAAACAACAAACAAACGTAAGTGAGCATGAATATCTTTTTCCAAATGTCTCGAAATTAAATAATTTTTTGGAACTGAAACAATACATTAAAAGAACATTGAACTCAAAATGTTAAAAACGATCTTAGTGAAATTCGGTACGAGAATAATTTTTACTACACGAGTTTATAAATCACACTAATTTTTTTGAAAGCCATTCATAACTTTTTATGTTCATGCTTTTCACCCATTTCCATTTATTTAAACTTCTTCTTAAATAGTCCAATTCAAAATAATATTTCCATAAAATTTCCTCTTGTTTATTTCAACAAAAAATAAAGAACTTGACATGTGTGTGTTTTAAAATGAAACAGGAAAAAAAAAAGAAAAATGTAAACACCTGCAACGCTTTTGTGTGTGAACGTTGAGATATTTTTTAATATGGTTATAGAAATTATCAAACATTTGTTTACGATTATTTTAACTTAACACAAGAAAAATTATAATTTTAAAATGTGGCTTTTAAGTAAAATTTGCAAAACAAATCAAACACATAGGTTGTTTTTAATTTCCACGGCAATTTTTTGTGTTCGTTGTTGTGTGAATTCTATATGCTTCCAAGACAAAGAAAACACATGACAGGTGAATTACTTTATAAAAAAAATCACCTAAAGACACTGAAGTTACTACTATTTATAAGCGAAAATAATTTATTTCAGAGTGCATTTCAATTCGATAATGCCATAACGAAAGAATATTTAACTTCTTATCTTCGAAATCATTAATTAAACGATTCACACGCTTAAGGTATCCGACTACGTTCGGAACCGTGATTTTAAAAAAGCGCATAAACGGATAATTTTCATGATATTCAGTGTCACTTAGATTAGAATACATGTATAAAAATGTTTTAAGGACATTTTGACAAAAAAAATTTTAATACAATATTTCGGCAAAAAATTAACTTAGAAAAACCTTTTTTCAAAATGTTTTCCTTTTGTGAAAAGTGCTTCTATTATAATAATATTTTACCTGTATACAGCTCACATCTCTGAAAGAGAGGCTAAACTATGATTTTTGAAAAATTCACATTATTTTCAGAGTTACAACCCATTGAAATATAATTATCGGCATTTTTTTCTTAAAATGTCTTCCCTGTTGTCGTAAAACATGGATAAATCCACGTCTAAGTTATGTATTTCAAAAATTCTAGTTGAGCCTCTGTACAGAGGTCTGAGCTATATACAGGCAAAATATTATTATAATAGAAGCATTTTTCACAAAAGGAAAATATTTTGAAAATGAGTCATTCTATATGTTCATTTTTTGTCAAAATATTGTACTTAATTAATTTTTTATTGTAATACTATTCTTAAAACAATTTTACATACATTTTCTAATCTAAGTGACACTAAATATCATAAATATTATCCATTTACACGCTTTTGCGAAATCATGTTTCCGAAAGTAGTAGAATACCTTAAGAAGATCAATCTGATTTAATCGTTACTTGCAAATCTCTTTTGAAATTAGTTCAAGACATGCATTTGTTTTAAAATGCCGTAACCTTTTCATGGGCCTATTTTAAACTAAAAAAAAAGTATAACACTTTAAAAAAACATGTATACACATACATCAAAGTAAGAATACAAAAATTTGTAAATAATGCAATATACTACTAAATAAGTTTCAAAGAAATTTTCTTCTAACAGTACTCTCAGATTTAATAAATGAAAACATATTTAATACTTTATTTTTTTATCATGGTAATAGAATGAAATTTGTTCGAAACACTTACAAAATGCACGCAATGGCGGAAAAGAATCTTTTTAAACGACCGGTGAACGAATTTTTTTTTAAAAAAAATGCTTTTCAATATTCCAAAAATATCACACACTTCTTATTTTCTTCAAATATGTTCCCTTATCACGGTCTAAAAACATTCCAACATTCCACTCTGTTATGAGTCAATATCACTTGCACAATTTTTAGGCATCGTAAAAAAAAAAGCCAGCCACAAAATTTTTGCGAATGCATTCACTAAAGCAGCTCCCTCAAGATAATGCCCTTGAATGAAAGATTTCTCTATCTCGTGTGTAAGTTAAATCTAGTCTCCGATCAACGAATTTGTGCACTAAAACCATAAATCCAGAACAAAAGAAACCGTTATCTATCAATTGGGAAATAGATAATACTGAAAAAAAAATCTTTAATTTCAATTGTTCTATTAGTCAACTCGCTCGCTTGAGGTAATACATTTGTATGAGTAGATGTGTAATTCAGCAACACGCCTATTTGCTATCTTTACTTTTACCGTTAATGCATAGGCAATATGCCTTTTATTTATAATAAACGTTTAACTAAATTTTACTTTTAGTAGAGCCACTGATTAATTTATGAGAAAAACTGGAATGATCAATTTAAATATTTTCAAACTTGTTTTGCGTCTGGATTTTAAAGAATTTCATGATTTTGTTTACATCTTGTTTGTAAAGTTTCCAGTTAATGCTTGTAATATTCGTTTATAAACTGCTAAGTTCGGTTGGAAAATAATACTGTATTGTAGTACTCAAATACTGATGAGTTACGACACCATTTTTCTGCAATGTTAATATCTGCGAATATAGTTTCACTTATACATACGAGACTCGTGGATACGTGTGTGTGTAATGTACGCCAGGAGTTACCATTTTAAGAGGAATTTAGTTAAATTTTTGTCGATGCAGGAACAGTTTAAGTTCGTATAGTCACTTATATTTATGAAGACTTCAAATTCTAATTTTAACATGATCATACATATTATTTATAAGTTACATAGAAGCAAGACTTCAAATTAAGTTGGTTTGCATCGTAAAAATAAAAGTAGCTTTAAAAGAACACAAACAGCCAGTGACGTAATGAACACCCTCCCCCCCCCGCGATGCGAGGGGGGAGGGCGACTGGGATTCTAAGGGGCCCAAAGTATCCTTTGTAAGATCCGGCTTGGGGCCCAAATCCTGATTTTACAGAGGGGACCTAATATTCTCCGTTATGCCGCAGCGAACAGCGGTAGAAGAACTAACAGAAAGGAAAAAAGCTCTCGAAAATCTTGTAAAATCCCGCTGTTGAATAGTACCATCTCAAACAGGCCAGGTTCATGAAGGATACAGTTTTACATTAGCTCGTTATATTTGCTGACGTGGCAACTTCGGGTGATTTATGATTGCAGTTAGTTTATTGTGACCATATATTATATGCGTATTTAATAAGACAATAGTGAATAACAAATATCTTCGAAGAACCCAGGATAAGACGAACAAAAAAAGAAAGTTCTTTCAGAGGACCAATTATTACAGGAAATCATTAATGTATTTAGCGTAAGTTTTAAAGGTTTTAAAGTTTTTGTGCGGAAATTCGGAATTAGAATGGGGCTTTGTTGTGCAAACATGGTTCACTCCAAGTTTTGTCTATCACTAACGCCTACTTGTTCCCATCTTTTTGGCAGCACACAATTCCACGTTGAAAGAACGACTGGTCTTTAAAGGCAAAAAGCAAAAATCAGACTTTTCTTTTTTGCATTCCTCGTAAGTAAGGAAATGCTGCTCAGACAAGCCATAGGTCATTGATTGAAGCAACTGAAGGAAAAAAGTATAAATTGCACTAGGTGGAGATACTTCACGTAAGTGTTTCCAAATAATTTTTAACTGGTACTGCAACATGTAGTCGAGCAGCATTACGCTGCAGAATCATTTGCTGTATCTCTACTCATATTGCCCTCATGATGATTTCATAAGGTTTTTGTATTTCATAATATATTAAACTCATCTGATCCTAGCAAATACAGAGCACAAACTTTGATCCACGAATATTTATTTCGTTGTTGATACTGACATATAGCTAAGATTTATGCCGCAATTTCTTACACTCAAGATTGTAGTAATGAAACCACTTTTCCTTATCAGTAAAAATTCTACGCAAAAATCAATTGTTTTTCTCTTTTGGAACAGTTGTTCGCAACTGAAAAATCTCCTTTTCTCGTCTATTGGCTTTAATTCGTATGACACCCGATTTCCTTGCTTTTGGAAAATTTCCATGATTTTTAGACAAAAAATTCCTGGTTGAGTGCCTCCTAGAGATTCTATAACTTTTTTGTATGTTTCAAACAAATCTTCGTCCAATAATGTTCCCTATTCTGCATTTCCAAACGTTACCGGTCTTCCTCTTTCCTCTTGCAAGTTTCTTATCCTTTAATTCAAAACTACTATTTTTGAGCCGTCCAAGCCAGAACTCCTAAGTCGAAATTCATCGAGTATATGGTCCCCATAAGCCTCACATAACAATCAATAACCTTCAATTACTTTTTTCCTTTCAAATAAAAGCAGAAAGTAAAGCTTCCTACAAATTGCGTTTCTCGACATATTTCGAATGTAAAAAAAAGCACCTTGTTGTTGTTTAAGCCTCAACAAATACCAGGACAATCCTAAACACAAACACGTAATATAAGAAATTTTTTTTTAAGTCAATTCCTATTTTATTTTAGTTCCTTTTTATTAAATTATTACAATTAATATAAATATGTATATATATATATGACACAATCCCAACATTAAGTGGTAATTAATTTTTATTAATTATAATTAAATTATTGTATTGTCATCCAAAATAACCATGTATATTAAATTTCAGCTCAATGGAGCGCTTTCAAATGTATTTTATTAAAATTCCAACAAGATAGATAAATAAATAAATATATATAGAGAGAGTATAAGCTAATAGTAGGAATTGAAAAACAACCAAGTGAAGAAAGTATTTGTCTGAGAAACAAATATTCTAACCGACGTTTATCCAATAAAAGATGCGACAGAGAGAAAAGAGCTAGTAACAGAATAAATGGTCAAGCGGAATGACAGTACATTCGGCTCGAATACGACGAAACTGTTTTCCATAGAAAAATCGCACACATGACTAATTTTAAAAATCGAATTTTTCAAATTTTTTTTTAAAAAAATATAAAGCACAAGTTTAAAAAAACATATCACGATCAGTCAAGATTATCAATGATTTCTTTCTCATGAAACAAACATAGATCACAAGATTAAAATATAATTTTTACTTTCCCCTTCCTTTACATTTAGACTTGAGAAATTTTTCATATACTCTCATATATTTTTCATATACTCTCATATATTTTTCACATATACTTTCATAAATTCACTCTAAACATTTAAAGACCTATTTTAAATATAACAAAATATGAACAATTATAAAACAGAAACTTTCTAGACCTCTAAGAAAATAAAATCCAAAAAAATAAAAATAGTCGACGAATAATCCTTTGTGTAATCAAATAAATACGAATATTTAAGGTATCCGAATACTTGCGACAACTTTTTTTTTTTGAAAAAATGAAGATATGGAGATTTTTTTTTGTGATTTTTAGATTTATTTAGAATATTTTAAGGAAAAAATCGTAAAATTGAAAACAGAAAAAAATTTATTATTATTAAAAGGGGAAAAAACTGGTGAAAATGTACAAAAAAATCCATAAACGGGACTCATTCTGTACAAAAAGTTTATGAACAAATTTAAATTTTGATGTATTACTTTGCTATCCCTTTTTGAAATGACCTTCAGAATAATAGATATTTTAATTTTTACAAAAACTAGAGACCTCTATCTTAGTGACTATATGAAATTGCTTAAAAAATAGTGATTATATTTACATAAAGGACTGTAAATTTTGAAATAAAACAGTGATTTATAAATCTGAAGGTCAAAATACTTCTACTGTTATACAAAACATTCACAAAAAATTTCAGCAAATTATTTTCAAAACTTTTTGAGCAATTGCTGTCCCCGTTTGAGTTTTTCGAAAAAAACACATTTCGAGTAAAACGCATTTTAAAGTTTGACATCTTGTGTGAAGTTATGGCATCTTCTTTTATTAAAACAATTGTAGTTTTTGCTCTAGTGAATCGAAAATAAAAAGCTTGGTATTTTTATTAAGCTAATAAAATGACCTATAAAATAAAATCATAAAAAAATTGTCACTTTTTGAAAAAAATCATGATTTTAGGGTAGTCAGATACCTTAAATAATGAAATTTTCGAAGCCTATTCAACACATTTACACTTACTACGCGATATTTTTTTTTCTTTATAAAAATACACGACTTAAATATAATAAGATTGCTCTTTCCCAAGAGCCTCACTCACAGTCGACTTCGTTCTTGGTAGATTTTTCAATTAAAATCATATAATGAATGATCTTGTTAAAAAAATCTTATTATTTCTTTCGAGACGCACAACCAAGCAGAACAAAAAAGATTATCCATTGTCACCTGTACTATATAACATTTTATTCGTAATTAAAGAAATAAATTCTTTCGATGGACGAAAGAACTCGAACAATGGAGATGAAAAAGATATTCCACTAAAAATAGAAGAAAATTATGCGATCGATTCGAAGTTGATTTCGAGTTGTAAAATATTTCATTGATGCATGAATCTAAATAAATAAATTATTCTTATTTTGATATGTAACAAAATAATTGACCTTTTTCAAATTGAAACATAATAAATGTCTTCAAATTCAGGAACAAAACGTGTACCATCTGATTTCTAAAAGATTTCGAAAATCATTGAGCGTGTTTTTAATGTGCTTTACAAGTTGCTAGCAATAAGAATAAAATCCGATTTTATGTGTTTTATTATAATTTCTTACTTTTATATTGAGTTCTTGTATTTTCATTTGCCAAGACACGATAATTATTTTCTTTTAGCATTTTTGATTATGTGGCAAATTAGCATTCGAATTCGAAATGCAGTTTTAAAAATATTTTAAAAAAACTATTTAATAGATAGCATATAAAAAACAATACAATTTTCTATTTCCTTTTAAAGAACTTCTTGTAAACATTTATTACAGTAAAACAATTTAATGAATTACAAAATTATACGTTATGCAAGCTACCAAGTTTAAATTACTCATCCAAGATTTCAAAAAAAAAAAAAAAAAAAAAGGAAATAGTAAATGAAAACTTTTTATTTTAATAGATAAATTTGAAAAGAGAAGTTTGATGTTTTTAAAAGTGATGTTTACAGTTTTGATGGAAATAGTTAATAAGACAGAAAAAAAATATTTAATGAGCATAAAATTTAACTTATAAATTCATACTTGAATTTTAATCTGAAAATATCGAAATTAAACCGGTAATAAAAAAAGTAAATGCAACATTTTCACTGCAGTACAAAAGAAACAGAAAAAGTGTGTATATATATATATGACATGTGATTTGAGAGTCAGAAACAGACTTAGTTTTAATATATAAAGGTCTTTATTTGATCAAAGTTAGACATCATCTGACGCAAAAGGCAGAGAGAGAAAAAAGAACGCCACCGAATATCTTAAGTGGGCTAAACACTTAAAACACCGATCGCGGCATTCATGAGTGCTCTTGAAAGTTAATGCTGACATATAGGGCTATTAAATATAACGATCTGGAATTAGACATGTTTATTGGTTAGGCCATATGTTCGAAAGAAATAAATGGGTCACATTAGTTTGATACTTGAAGAGGTGAGGAGGTAATATAAAAGTGAATTACTAGATAGGGAATTTAATTTTTAATCTAAATGAATTATATATATATATATAATTTCACTTATCACACTCCCAAATATACATATTATCCCACATAATAATTTGTTCTAGATCTAAAAAAAGGGCATGAAACATGGAGTTGTGCAAGCGTGTGTATGACAGGAAACACGTTTTGGGTCAGTGTGAAAGAAATAAAAAAAAGGCCCTAACAAAACTATAAAATAAGAATTTTCACTTATGAAATGGTCAGTTATGTTAAACAAACTTTAAAAAAATTATTCTGGAATTAAGAATAAACAAACATTATTTAAAGCATAAACAAACAAAAATACACAAAGGTTGCGCTCAGCTATACATCCAAAAGACTTTGTCAAACCTTTTCCAGGATGAACACAAAAGTATTCATACAATTTTCTAAAACAATTTTTTTGTCATTAAGTTTTTTAAATATTTAGATCTTTTTAAAAATTATGGCAAATATAGGTTTTCCTTAAGAATCTTACTGTTTTAAAAATGTTTTTGTGATTCTGAAGTTTTGCTAGAATTACATCCTGGATTTTATTTAAAATGTCAGAATTAAATATATGATTGTATTCTCTCTTTGCCAATAGATTGCATTAGAAAATTTCCCAAGACTTTTTAAAACCCTAACACTATTCATACAAGTTAATATTTAAAAATTAACACACATTTAAATGGATTTAAGATCTTCTAAATGCACTTTCATATAATTATTATCATGACCTTGGTAAGATTATAGTTCACTAAGAAAATTCAAATTCAATTTAAAAATAAAGAGAGGGACCACAATAAAAACATTTGGTGTTGAGTCAGCTCATAATTTCTATTTTGTAATCTTCATTAACGCATAGTAATAATGTTTTCAATAAGCATCTTTTTATTTTAATTTCTTTTCATTACCAAGTGAAACACAGATTAAAAATGGGAACACTTTAAATATTGATCGTTGAAAAATTAAGATGGTTTTTTAGACGAGCATTGAAAAAGTATATAAAGAATACATGCATATTTTGCAAAAAATAAAAACATAATATCTATAAAACAGAGCGATATACAAAAACAAATTCACAGAATAAGCAATGTAAACAGTAAATTACAGACGCACTTTTGGTACGTAAAATTTATTACAGAATGAATAACCTAATAATGAAGGTATTTTGCCTGTTCCTTTTAAAATATTTACCATTACCATTTTTATAGTCTATTGTTTAAAATCTGGAAGCTTTAGAATTTTTTCCCCTTTTGTATTACAAAGAGTAAAGGAGGGAATAGATGTTACTTTTACTAAATGTAATAAACATCGAACAATAAAGAAACCAAAAATGACAAAATAATATTAGTACCGTTACTAAGAAAGACAAAATTTTCTGGCAAAAATTGTTAAAGTTTTAATTTATGTAGCTTACATAAAATCAAAAAGAATGCTAACATAATTAAAAACTAGTCTTTTTCACGAGAAAAATTAAATTTCTGTTTTCAATTTATCGACGTACTAAAGATAATAGGACTTAGGTGAGACACAAACAGTGCATTTGTCAAAATACCTTAGTTCAATGAATTTATAACAAGTGCTCAATAAAATACAGCGGTTAACACACAAATGGAAAGATACAGAGCAAATGACTTTGTAATTCAGGACTTTCGTGAATTTCAAAAATCATACAAAAATAAGAATACCTTTATTTAAAAAAAATTTCAGCAAATGTTTCAATACTTTTTAATGCCTTTACAATTGTTATAAAATCTTTAAAGGTTTGAAAAATTATAACCAGTTGATACATATCTGTCATATTTGTGTAAACTAATATAAAACAATACTGTACAAAGAATTCTGTGGTTCAAATGTAAAGCTATATATCAGAAATCTAAATACTGTACACTTGATATTTAAGAGACTTTCAAAAATAAAGATTTGCAAAGGTAATGTTTGATTCACCATTCACTGCATCCAGTCTATGGTAATTTTTTAAATAAGTTTTCAATTACAAAAAAGCATTAGAGTTATAATATGGGTTTCTTTTTCAATTCCTACTATAAGCTCGCATTGTCTCTATATATTTATTTATTTATATATTTGCATATTTATTTATCTTGGTGGAATTTTCAATCGTTCATAAAATACATTTTAAAGTCTCAACTGAGCTGGAATTTTATATACAGTATCATTTTGGATGACAATACAATAATTTAATTATAATTAATAAAAATTAATTGATTAAAATTAATTATTTAAGGAATTACAAATACAGCCACGCTGGCGACTTAGCGACCCTTTTGGCGACTTGTGTCAAACACTTGAAAAGGTTTTTTTCTCACGTGCTAAAATATTCAGTTGGACTGAAATTAAAAGGACAATACGATACTTTAATGATAATTAAAAAAACTAACAACCACTTAATATTGTGATTCTGTTCTATGTATATACATATTTATATTAATTGTAACTATTTAATAAAAAGTAGCTAAAATAAAATCTTTCGTTGATCTAAGTAGGAATTGACTTAAAAATATTTTTTTATATTACTTGTTTATACATAAAATTTTAATTTTCAAGCTCCTTCAAAAGTTTTGAAATTATTTCCTTTATTTTTAACAAATCACGCTAATTTACTAATATTCAACAGAATGAATCACAGAATAATTATAAGCTTATAATTATGAAAGTAAACAAAAAGCATTAAAATGATAATGATATAAATATACATAACATCAATATTTACTTGATGTAAACATGTAATCTAAAGTCCAAAGGCGTAATATCTCCGGGAATATTTGAAAATAAATTACCTATCCGGTTCCGTTTATTTAGCTCTCAACTCTCCCCATTATGATAATCATTTCAGGACTACACTATAAATCTTTGCAAACAAACCTTTCATCGTGAAATTTGGCAACAATCCACAACCTAATTACAACCATTCTTGGGAATAAAAAGTTAGTAGGAAATCAGATAATGGTAGCAAAAAAGCACCAGAAGGAAAGATTGATTACACAGGACGAATTTATAACGTGCATTTTAAAATAAGAAGGAAAAAATGGACAGCACAAAACAGCAGACTTAAATTCGTTGTATTCAATAATATAAAATAGTTCGAGTTTTAAATGCGAAAAAAAAAGGGTTAAAATACAAAGTATTTTTTCATCGCAAAGTAAATCCTGAAATCAATCGAATTCAACATAAAACATACATTTATTCTTAGAATATTTTGACTAGTTTTCTAAAAAAACATTCTGAATAATTTTGGATATCTAGCCTTTTTAAATATATGGGGGTGAGTGAGTGAGTGAATATTAACGTCGCACTGTTCAGCTACACGAGGGCTTTTGGCGACGGACTACGTAATTTTGAATCATGGTCAAGTGACGTGGACGACACCTGAGCTGGCACCCCCCTCTCCTAACTACCACACCACACCAACGGGAGGACGTTTCAGCTCTCGACAGATTTAACGTGCATCGCTGCCCTACACGGCGGGTCTTTAGTGGCACTGGGCTCGAACTCGTGACAAGGCAAGCCACGGTCCGATACCTATACCACTCGGCTACCGCGGCCACCTAGCCTTTTTAAATGAATCAGAACAAAATTGATCTAATTTGTTCAAGACAATAGATATTTCTTTTTTATAAATACCATAACACCAATTCCTTTCAGGAATAATCACTTCCTCAAAAAGAAGAAAAGAAAAAAGGATAGTTCATTAATACATCACGTATGATCCGGAAGCATTTTCGGTCAGCAATTAGACAATAAGTCAGTTCCAATATAATGAAGCAATTGTGAATATAATTCAATTTCGAAGTGAACAATTCAGGTCTGCGTTGGATATAATGTGATGCGGTATTGCAAGAGAAATTCAATTTCATAAGATTAGGTTTGTCTGATTATTTAGAGGTCACCCTGAGCACGTTGCAAGGTCAGTTATAAATTTTTAATTAATAAAGAGACAGAAAATACTTTAAGGTAGTTTTCATCAAATGTAGGAGAGTTTGAATTAAACGCGAAGCACATTTTCGGACAAAAAAAAAAACTATATTTTCATGAAAATTTGTAATATTGTAACTGATACATTTGTTTATAATACAGCGCTTTTAAAATTTCAAAATGTTTCATTGACAATTAATATTTCCTTTTAACATGTAAAGAGCTAGCTCATTTAGCATTACGGTATAGGAGAAAAATTGCGAAACACATTTTATAAAAAAAAAAATGTATCAACTCGGATAAAAATGAGTAACATGATAAAAAAAGTGATTTTCTACAGGGAATAGTGAAGCCAGAATATAATATTAATATTTGAGTTCTTTTATATCTGAAAAATATTCCGATTTCGGGGTCTTATTCTTTAACATTAACCGAAGATTGCCTTAAATATGTTTCAATAATATTATGCTCGAAAGTTGCAAAAGTAAAAACACCGAAATGCTTCCAGTTTAAAGGCTATATAATACACTAACATATTTACGGTGGAATTTTCAGGGGATATTCGCAGCCAAGTGGCATTTATAAAATAATTCCATTAAGATATAACACTGGCCTCGTTAATCTACATAAAATAGAATGAATACAATTTATTTTTCTATTAAAATTTAGGAGAAATATATTTCAGCATAATACACGGAGAAAAAAGACTTACTCAAAAATGAACTCGTGTACATTCTCAATTTAAAATGAGTATATCCGTGTCAGATTTGAACGCACGCCTTTCTTGAATTTGATACAGTACATGTACTCAAAACCCC
>BMAV01010723.1:125420-140796 GCA_019973955.1 Trichonephila inaurata madagascariensis | reverse complement strand
TTTGCCCGATTCGTTAAGATGGCGGGCAATTGAATGGATGAAAATGGGGTTATCAGAGGATGATGTTGCTAGACATCTCAATGTGTTTCGCAGTGTGGTCAATATCAATCTGAAGAATCTGTGTCCAGAAGACATGTTCCAGAAGACACCTGCAGAAGATATTTTTCTATCTCTTTCGGCCAGAAGGAGAAGAATCTCCACTACGACGGTGCGAAAACGCCCTCACAATGCAGGTTTCTATGCAAGATGACCATTTGTGTGTGATCCCCTCAATGGAAGACTAAGAAGGGCCCGTTTATTGTGGGCAAGAGAACACATTTCCTGGACCAAACAGCAATGGGCTTCTGCAATATTCAAAAACGAATCCAGATTCACACTGGAGAGTGATTTAGGGCGTCTGTTGATCTGGAGGGAACAATGCACAAGATACCATCAATCCAATACTATTGAAAGACACAGTTATAGCATTGGTGCAATCATAGTTTGGTCAGGTATCTCACTCGGTGGTAACACTGGCCTACATGTGTTCCATGGAGGAACTGTTAAACCAAGACCACTTGTTATTGTCCAAGACTTGGAGATCGTACTTCGTCGAGAATGGAGCAGTAATCCTCAAAGAGTCTCATCTAAAACCTCATAGCATCGATGCCAAACATGTGTGCGGCAGACTGATGTGAAATATCGAGATGAGATCCTTGATCCATATGTCCGCCCATGTGCTGGTGCTATTGCTAACGATTTCATTCTGATGGATGATAATACACGGTCTCATCGAGCTGAGATCACTGCGCTCTATCTTTAGGGTTACGGTTTGGAGCGAATGGAATGACCAGCTCCATTTCCAGACCTGAATCAGATACTTTGAGACAATTTTGGAAGACAGCTTTGGTTGCTGCTTTAAGTCCACCTCCAGGGTTGTTACATGAACTAGAGCAAGGCTTACTCCGTACCTGGTCTTCGCTTCCCATTTCGGTGTCAGACAACTTAATTGACGGCATGCAAAGTCGATGCCGCCAATGCATTCAAGTTAGGGGTGGACATATTCCTTATTAAAACCCTTTTTTATAATGTTTCTATGACATTTTACCACATAAAAATGTACTGTATTCTCCAAGAATTGCCTCTTTTCCCGCTAAAAATGTTGTTTTTTTGTGTAGCTTATTTTTGAATTAAACTTATGTAAATGTCTATGGGGAATTTAATGAATAACTGCACAAATTTCTCTAAATGTGTGCTTTTTACATTCATTCATTTGCGAATTAGACGAAATACACCGGTTGTACCTTAAGTTATGGGGTCTTAGATAAATGGACCTCCTTCTGCATACATTACTGATTTTTTATTGTATCTAATTAAAAGAGAAATTTTATAGTTACAGAATTTGATTATAAATAAACTACTGTTGCCCAGTTAGATTATAAAATACTTTAAGCCTCTTTCCATCACGAAAGAGTTTCTGATCCCTCACTAATACATCACTACAAAGGGGCCGTGGGTAGCCTAGTGGATAGAGCATCGGACTCCAGACCGGAAGGCATGGGTTCAAAGCCCGATGCCACCATATACCCTCCGAGTACACACGGAGTACGTGCTCGTTAAATCAGTGGGTCCGAAAGTCTTGTGGGCTGAATCACGAGTGCAGGGGACTGGAGAATATTTCCCTCCCCTTCAGTTCCTTGCCAAAATTGTGGATGTGGAGATAGGTGGTGTCGCCATCTATCATCCCTTCGGGGAATTTCGCCGAGCTGATCCGTACTGTCACCTGTATGGTGCTCAAGGCCTAGGCCAACGACAGGCGTACTTCTAGCCTCTTGCCACGATGAATTTCGTGAGCCTCATTCTGACTACGTCAGACAGGTTGCATTAGCCACAACAACAACACTACAAGGATTATGAAGGAACAAATCCTCAAGGGTTTTTTTCTGTATTATTAGAGTGAGAGTAGGAAACATCTAATTTTATTTAAAATCAAATTTCTTGGCATATTTCATCAATACATCGACAATCTCAGCCTTAAAATAAATACACTAAAAATGAGAAAAAGTATTGTTTAGTAGCTGACACTTATTTAAAATGAATTATTTTGTTTTATATAAAATGCTGAAACTATTGATTATCGATTAAGTTACAAAAATGAAATGCTATTATTTTCAACCAACATTAAATTTTTCTTCATATTTACATGCATTAATTATAGTTACATTTTAAAAAATCCTTATTTTTAATCCACTTAAAATTTTAACTTTTTTCAAAACTCCTTATTGACTGAAATCAGTAATTATAATCGAATTTGTTCACTGCACAGAAGATTATTAATAAAAAAAAAATATTCTCAATATAATAACACTGAAGATTTTCTTTTTCTAAAAAGTATATACAGTCGGACCTCTATATAACGAAGTAGCTAAATCCCGAAAAAAAGTTCGTTATACGGAAAATTCGTTATATAGAGGTTCATCTTTCTATTTTCTTTATAAAGCACATAAAACAAATTTTAAACTCATAAATACTATGTAATAAAAAAAGTAATTATTTACACGCTTTTCTAAATTAATACACATTTATCTTATACATCTTACCTATCAAAAAAAAAAAAGAAAGAAAGAAACTACAAGGTAAGTTTCTTGACGCCTTTATTCACTTCCTGAAGAATTAATTTTTTTTTCTTTGATGCTCAAGCACGTACGTTTTGACTTTTCGAGCCATAAGAAATAAAGTTACCAGTACAACTGATCAACACTACAATTGAACGGAGACTAGTTCAAGGACACGAGACAACTCTACTGAGGGTGAAATGGAATATCGAAGATGTTTCCCGTGAACTGGACAATGAGGATTAAAGGTTGCACTTCTTGGATACAATGCCTAGAATTCTATTGTTCTTGGCTAATTAGGTACCCAATAAAAATCAGTTCAAGATTTTTGACCACCATAAAATGAGTTAAAAGAGAGAATAACTTTAAATGTCCAGAAATACTTTAAGATCAGGAAGAAAAAACATTGAATCATAAGAGAAAAAATTCGTTACATAAAAAATGGTTATTTTGCGAAGAAAATCGTGAGATATTCTCGGTTCCAGAAAAAAGTTCGCTATATAGAAAAATTCGCAATACAGATGTTCGTAATATGGAGGTTCGACTGTATATATACTGTGAATGATAGTCTGATAATAAAGTATAGTAAAAAATTGTATATATTTTCATAAAAATATATATACCGTAAAATCCGGCGTATAACGCGCACCTTTAACACAAAAATTAGGATCGAAACTTACGGGTGCGCGTTATACGCCGGGTATAAAAATGAGAGCTTTAAAAATAAGAAAAACGTTGAGCACAGAAAAAAAATTATTTTTCTATACGTATCAAAATACTGTTTATTAAAAAAATAAACTTAGAGGGTTGTACTTTTAAAAATACACTATTTTCTCTTCTAAAGCTTTGAATAATACCTTGAATAAATTACTTTAAAACATATGAGCATTGTGCAGATACACACTCTAAGCTTTCTTCTTAAAAAAGGGGGTACGCGTTATACGGAGAATGTATCTAAAAATTAAAAATTGTAACTTGAAAGTATAGGTGCGCGTTATACGCCGGATTTTACGGTATATTTCAGCCTGAACAGATTTTTAACGTTTCAGAGAATGCACTAATTTACGTATAACTTTTGTAATATTTTAAACCTTACTAATTTTTAACAAAAGAACTTCGAATATTTTACAAACGCTTCAATCTACAATTGATTAACATTAAATTAGAATTTACTTTGTATACAATATTTTCTCTCCTGAAGCTGGTCAAATTTTGGAATCAAATTAATCCCAATTGTTCAATATTCTTTCCAAATTTTTAACAAAATGTTATTTAATGACTAGAAATAAAATAACTAATTAAATATTGCATTAATACCAAGATAATAAATTTTATAAAAAACTGGCCGAGATACATAAATACTTTCTTTATTAAGCTAATTTTCCATGTGTTACAAAAAAGCAATCTCTCTCTCAATCAAACATTATATGACAACATTATATTCAATTATGCAACTGTTTCTTTTAATACAATGCTATGGGATCTCAGACCTTTTATAAGAAGAAAGTTTCACAAAAAGAGATATAAAGACAGGAAATTAATACTTTCAGGTTTCATGGAAAAATAAATACTCTTATGCTAAATTTATAACTTTTTGAATATCTTCAATGACAAAATAAAATACAATTTAGATAATTTAAATTTCATATAGTGAGATCACATTTAAAACCATAGCATATCGCAACAAAATAATATGTAATAACTATATAATAAACATAGGTAAAATTAATTTAGAAATTAAAAAAATTAAAACAGAAAATGTTTAAAAATAATTAGTTATATCAAGCCTTGTCCCCACAATACCTGCATCATAAGGGGGTTTTGGATTCTAGGGGGCCCAAATTCTGATTCACGCCAGGTATGTATTTTATCAATTTTAAAATATTAAAGGCAAAACCTAACTTTACAGGGGGCCCTAATGTTCTGCATCATACCAGAATCTCTTTTCAAAATTGCATAAGTATATATCAGTATTGAAATTTAACTTATTCTGGTATTTATACTTTACTTAACTAATCAAAATATTTAATTTTTAAGTACATTTAACTTTTCAAAGACTTTCAACTCTTCATTAAGGATATTTTGGTTTCAATGACTAGAAAGTCATAATCATCAAATGATGGTTATAAGTATAAAGCAAAGTAAATTTAAAAACAAGATTTTAAGAATTATAAATTCACCCATAGTTCAGCGATTCAAAAGAGTTAATTGCTTCAAGACAGAAGTTCCTAAATATAAAGCATTACAAAACAGGAACAGAATTGCTTAGTATTTGAATGGCAGTATCATTTCAATACATATTGCAATATAATAGAAGTGTAGATATAAGGTAAAAAAAAGTCTTTCGTACAACAACCTAAAATTGCATTAAAAATTAGGAAACACTGAAAGAGACTACTAATTCCAACCTATTTCAGCGTTTATTTTGAATACATTTTTAATATTCTTCAGACTATAGAACAATCTTTTATGCTAATTTTTAGCACCTATACTTTATTTTTTTTTCTACGTATGCATTGATTTTATGTTAAGTAAACAATTTTTCTTAAAACATTCTATGTACAATAAATTTGTCATTTATGAATATTCACATGCATACCAAAATTCTTAAAATTACATTCTCAAATGAATAAAATGCACAACTTTTACAAATGAAAAAGAATGTATTCAGAATTACAATACAATCAGTTTATTAATATTCTGAATACAATATTTTAAAATATTACACACACAAAAATTCCATAAGCTATTTACATTCTAGATCAATGATACGGGGCCTGCGGGTCGCAAGTGGGCCTTGCCTTTTCTGAGAGGCCTGAATATGACCCATTGTGCTAAAAAATTCAATTATTTAAGAACAACATACTAGAAATTTAAAGGGAAATTCTTTCAATGAAGCAATCAAATCTACCAATATTTCCATGAATTTACTTTTTCTTACAAACAAAAAGCTTGGTCACGGACAAAAGAAAATTGAAACTACCCCATAAACCAGTAAAAAATTTATAAAAGTAAATATTGTATGGTAGAAAAGTTGATAAAGTATTAAAATAAAAGCTGAAAATGAGATTTTTAATAATTGGATCAATTTTGTTTTGTACAATGTGTTTTGGTCTTGTAGTGTTTTTTCTCCATTCTGTTCATGTTGCGGCCAGTGTGAAATATCTGTCATATGTATGTGGTCCAGTGGGAAAAAAGGTTGAGTATCCCTGTTTTAGATTCATATAAGCTTGCATCCACATTATTATTAAAAATAAAATTTTATTAACTACTAAAATTGTTGATTTCTACTTTAATAACAAAAATATTTGGTACTTACGTATTATTGCAACTTATTGGCAACATTATATGAAATGAAGCACACAGATGCCAATTCAACATGCACGAAAAATAGGAAATCGGAGGTTACCAGCTTGGCGAGTTATTAATAGAATTGGTGATTGTTGCAATAAAATACTTAAGTACCAAATATTTTTGATACAAACAATACAAGCACTTCAACATCTTTTACTAATAAACATTTAGCAATAAAAAGATCCGACATTGATAATTTTAGATAATTGTCACAATTTTGTTTTAATTAGAAATAATTATTGACTTGTCTGGATACATATTTCCTCTAAAAAGCTTCGCACTTTACTTATGATTGCCAGCACCATTTAAATAAAAATATTCCTACATGAATTTAATATAATTTCATAAGTAAAAATTCCCAAGGGTATTAATTTCAAAATTTACTAAAAAATTGTAATATTACAAGAGATTGAATCTTTACAAAAGCACAATAAGTATAAATAATACAATGTAAGCTTTTGAAATTTTCCATACTGAATGAAGAAATTTTAAATAAAAGAGAACACAATGGAATTCAAAGGTGAAAGTTCCCAAAAAAAAATTTTTTTTGTATTTATAATTAATACTATGTGTTTCATTATACGTTTGAATTAGATGGTACCTTTAAATATTTGTAATGATATTTGTACTTCAGTTAAATATTTTCAAATTCTAGTAACTTTATTTGAAAACATTCAAATTAAAGTTACTAGAATTACTAGGATTCAAAAATATTCAACTGAAGTACAAATATCATTACAAATATTTAAAGGTACCATCTAATTCAAACGTAGAATGAAACACATAGTATAAATTATACACACACACACAAAAAAAAGATTGAAAAACAACAAAAGAAATGAAAAAGTTCCAGATAAAAATCATATCTATCCAACATGTTCTGATTAGATACACATTGTTTACATATCTGTCGTCGATTTAAACACACCTTCAAAAAGTTTTTTTTTATAAAACAGCATAAATCGAATAAAATAATAAATAATATCTACAATTAAAATAAAGCAGGTTTCTACATTGATTTTTTTTTAATATATGTGCTCAATTTTTAAGCCATTAATAAATTTTAGTATTATTCAAATATATACAAACAATGACATTCGTAAGTTCACCTTAAATTAAGAATATCTATCTTCAAAACGTTAACTCACCTAGTCACGATGAATGACATGTCAACATTCCAGTAGCAATTCTTGATTAGTTTTTATAAACTAACTCGAGAGCGGATCATTTCAATAAAATAATACTTTAAAATTTTATCAAAAGTTACAACCGAATAAATTCTGCCAAACTCAAAGATTCCCTTCTTTACTTAAACAATAAATAATTGTAATATGTAGCAATTGTATATCTGAGAAACACAAAAAAAATCAAATCGTGGAATATAAAATCACTCACAGAAAAATTTAGTCGTGCCAAAACACTCGACGATCACATTTAAAAGGACAAAGTGAGTAGATTTCAATATAGACACACAATCATTTTACTCAACTAGAACTAAAGAAGAGAGCTATACTTCTATATTCTGCCACTAGATTCCGCCATATGATGTGGGGAAACTTTTCGTCTGCAATTAAAAAGCGAAACTAATCTTTTAAATTCAAGTACGTACTGATGAATACGGCTTAATTTGATTAAATTTAAATTGAAGGAATCTATATAATCACAAACATGATTAATTAGTCTTCATTCTGTTTAGAAGGAAAAATGCAAAAGACAGAAAAGGAAACATTCCCTGGAACTACAGACAATTTCGACTTTTTAAACAAAGCAATAAATTGAACTCGGAGAGTCGATCACCCTTTTTCCAGGCTAAACAAGGAATTATCAAAATTCTGCTAAATCTTTATAATCTTTGATTCTAATTTTTAAAACTGTTTGACCTGAATGACTTATAAAGCTACCTTAAAGTTTTAAGATTTTTAAATTTCGTATTTGTTAACAATGAGAAACGGGGCCGATCCTAGCAGGTGTGCAGCGCATGCATCGCACGCTAGTAGCCAAAACAAAGGGTGTCCATACATAATTCTATCAATCAAGAAAATATTTTTAAGAATTTCTCAAAATAAAACTTATACTGTTGAATAAATGAGCTGAGTTTTAAAAGTTATAGAAAAATCAAAATAAGTTCCGATTTCCAGACAGCAGAGCATAGTTTAAGAAAAATAGTATGTTAGAACAAAATTTGTTGGTACATCATCCATTAATGTCTACTTTTACAGACATCCTTTATTTGATAGCAAAATTAGTGCAGAGCCGATAATACAGCAACAGAAAAGGTTTTCGTGCATATCAGCGGCACTAGCGTGGCGGCTCACTGTGATCGATGCTTAACAAAAGAGTCTCAAAACTGATTTTTGTGAAAGTTGCTTTACGAAAATATCAATATGGTTAATATTACCTAAGACAAAGGAATGTTTAAATTCGATATGCAATTGGGGAAATTAAAAAAATTTCAATTGAATTAGGATTGTTTCGATTGACAATTTACAATTTAAAAAAACAAAAATGGAGGAAATAAGTAATTTTTGTGTGTATTAGTATTTTTATTAATGTTTTACTTATCACACTTATACAGGTAGATGAGTTTATAACAGTGGTCCCAAATCCCCAGGTGGTGGACTGGTACCAGTCCGTGGATCAAATAGTACCGAGCCCACAGGGAACATTTAATTATTTTCATTTTATTTACCGTGTTAAATTTCTTTCGGGTTTGTGCGACTTTTTATGAAAAGAAAAAAACACTTTATATTCCAAGTTAAATCACTTTATATTCCTTTTTTAGTGTAACTGTATTTTGTTCTGATGGCATATTTGAATACAACTAAATTTATATTATTAAATACAAAACAATTTAAAATATAAGCAATTCATGTCCCACTCTCAGTGGGCCGAGGTAAAATAATCAAACCTTGAGCGCTCCGAGGAGATAAAAAGGTTTGGAAGCACTAGTTTACAGCGTCAAATAGTGCTGAACTGTGGTCGAATATGAAAAATTCTCTAAAGAGGTGGCACATTAGATCTTTTCACGCGTACGCGGCAGACACCCTAGGATCCACCCTGCAATGAAATAAGCGTTAAAGCGCTCCAAAAATATATTTAGGCATATTTAAAGGAATTTTATCATGCATGCTTGCTTATTGAAAGTTTTGATAACCATTAGAAAATGGGAAGTGGAGAACACAGTTCTTTTATGGGGAGGGGGAGGAGACACATATACCCATATACGAAAGCACCAAGGTGTGATCAATATGCTAAAAATTAAAAATCTGCTGGTATTTGAAAAAGATTTAAACCTCCAAATCTGCGCTAAATCAGGGCAATATAAAGGGTGGGAACAAACCACCTAATTGAATTATTGCAGCAATGTATATGTTTTTTGAGCGGCATAGTGTGTTATCATGCATCTGTATGATGTCATGCTGCTAAATTTACTACATCTACTCAAATTGAAATATGGATTGAATATTATTGTCATCTGTTTAGCAATAAATTTGGTGAAAACCGAGCCTCTTTACAACCAAAAACACAGTGACCGTAATTTTTTAACCGACAATTGGGTTTTAAGTTTTTGTTTAGTGGAAAAACTGTTGAGTAGACTTTCCACAGTAGAACATTCACCTGTCTGACGATGTCAGAATGAGGTCCATGAAATTCATCGCGGCAAAAGAATAGATGTACGCCTGTTGTTAGCCGTGGCTTTGAGCACCATTCGGGTGCCAGTATGATTTGGCCCCTTTTTCAAACTAATTTTGAGAGAGAACACCCTGGAGATGGTCAGGGGCCTCCCACCTCTCGTCCCCTTCCACCTACATCACGAGAGGACTTGCTACTCGACGACCATTTAGAGTTCCCCGCTGCCGTAAAGGCACAATACATTTACAAACAGTCGCCCATCTGGTGTAGTGGTTAGCGACGCTTTCTGCTGTACCGTTGAGCCTAAGTTCGAATACAGGACAAGGCATGGATGTTTGTAAATGTATAATGCCTTCACGACATAGTAGGTACTTTAAATAGCCGTCAATCCGCAAATCTTCTCTTGAGGTTGGTGGAAGGGGAAGAGAGGTGGGATGCCCCTTACCACCCCCAGGGTGTTCTCCCTCAAAATTGGAGTGAAAAGGAGCTAAATCGTTCTGTCACCTGCATGGGGCTCAAAGCTAAGGCTAACGACAGGCGTCCCTTTGTTATGATGAATTTCGTAGGCCTTGATCTGGACTTTGCCGAACAGGTGGCATTAGTAACAACAACAACAGCATTTACAAACATCCAGGCCTACTCCGGGATTCGATCCCAGGCACTACGGTTGTAATATACCCCACACAATTAACTTTATAACCTTCTCAATACACAATCAGCTACTTTTCAATGCTTCTCAACAGTCAATACAATTATCTCGTTTCTCACTAGACTCAAACAAAACACTGTCAGTCGTGTTAAAACACTCCCAAGAAGCTCTATTCTTGGTACAGCAAACCACGCGTTGTGCGTCGGTTCTCAATCAAATTAACTCGCTTTTCTTCGCACTCAATTCAGAGTCCAACCTTTCGCGCTTCCAAAACAAGAGACAGTCTCCAATTCACCACATATGCTCGTAAATGCGTTAAACGGAGCCATTGGGGAGCGAATCGCATATTTTTAAATCGAAATTTAAGGGATTAATTATAAACCGTACAAATTATCAAGAGATAATTTTTGTATCTAATTTAATATTTGACAAGCCCATGGGGCAGTGATAATTATCAAACTTGCTCTTAACTTAGTATTGTTAAATTAATTATAAAATACATTGCGCAGTACTGATATATTTATAAGTGTCTTACATTAGTGTATAAATGTGTATTTTTTTTATGTCAGAATGTATTTTGTTTGCTTACATTCAGTAAATTAATAATTTTTTTAAAAATAATCTTTTGTTTTGGACATTCCAATATGCTCGTGTCTCCTCGTAGGGTTATCGCCCCCCCCCCCCCTAGGGAAGCGTGCCCCACACGTTGCCTTAAGGCTGTCTTCGCCAAACGTATGACAGCCTGAATTAAGCGCGATGAACACATTTTCTGATAGAAAAATGTTTAAATTTTCATGAAAATTTGCAACGTTGTAATTCAGACATCTGTTTATGATACAGCGCTTTTAAAATTATAAACTATTCCGCTGATAATTATTTTTTCTTTTTAATATGTAAAGGGACAGCTTATTTGGCATTACGGGAATAAGAGAAAAATGAAAAATATATTTTATACCAGAAAAATGGGTTATCTTAAATAAAAACGAATAGTGCGATATAAAATACTCTGGTTTCTTCAGGAAAGCGAAGCCAAAATATAATATTAATGTTGGCTAACTTTTATATCAGAAAAAGTATTCCAAATTTGGCTTCTATTCTTTAATATCAAGTGAAGACAGCTTTAAAAGCGTTTATAAATTGAAATTATTGTGTTACTGAAAGAATAAAACTACGCCCAAAACTGAGCAATTGTCAGGGAATCGTTCCTCTCTCTTACCTACCTAGATGTGTGGAAGGAAAGGAAGGAATACCAGGCATATTCAAAGTCAACTTATTTATTGATCTCACTAATTAGCACAACACAGATTCAATTAATTTCAACAAGAATAGAAAGTTTCAATGTAAGCAATATACGTGGAACAACAACGAGATGCACGAATCATAAGAAGACTACAAATATCAACCTCTTTATTTTAGAATCAATTCTATTATCCCAATTAACTTAACGTTAATTTAACTTAAATTATCATCGTCACTTTAAATCTTTCGTCTATTTAATATTTGAGAGATTCTATAAATTTGAGATACCTGATCAGTAGCAATCTCATCTAACTTCTGGCTTTCTCTCTCTCCTTCTCCTCGTTGCTGGCTAGAAAATCTTGACTATATATAGTAGACTTAATTTAAATATCAGGGTTTCTTCTTCAAAAGGGTTGGTTGTGAATAAACACGAATTCATAGTCCAAATATTTCCCAAGAGGATTAGAAGTCTTAATTTAAACATCACGGTTTCTTCTTCAAAAGAGTTGGTTGTGAATAAACGCGAATTGATAGCCCAAAGATTTCCCAAGAGGATTAGAGGAGAGTACGTGAATAGAGCCGTCACAGCAAGGCTTTTTTCCCCTAAATATAGTAACAAATGAGAAATAAACTATTTTATCTTTATTTTCCATCATAAACATTTATGAAATATCTTATAAATTGAATGAAAATATAAATTATACACAGGTGATATATACATTAAGTTCAATCATGGCAAAATTTTATGAATTTCTTACACTCCTCCCTTTGCTACTTCTTTTTATCTTTTGATTTCTTTTTTGCTTTCGAACTCTTAGAATCCCCATGTCTTTTATGTGATTTCTTTTTCCCTTTTGATTTCTTGGAATCTTTGTCTGATTTACCTTTTGATTTCTTGGAATCCTTGCCAGATTTACCTTTTGATTTCTTCGAATCCTTGCCAGATTTACCTTTTGATTTCTTTGAATCTTTCTTTGTCTTACCTTTCGATTTCTTTTTTGATTTAGACTTTTTAGAACTCTTACTTGTTTTGTCTGATTTCTTTTTCTTGGTTTTTGCTTTTATTTCTCTTCTCAACGCTAGTTTTGATTTTATGTAATAAATTAGGCTTATCAAAAGTATTAACACAAGACCAACAGCGCCACCTATAGCATAAGGAATAAGCTTCTTTATTAAAGTCTTCGGAGGCATGACTTGAACTGTGATGACATTGGTCACCCACTCTCTCGATGACAATCTTGATCGACCACCTAGCTCAGCAATCCTGCACAACCATACGCCAGAATCGGAATAATTACTCGTTTTAAAATACAGCTCGTTTTCGTCTCGAGGTGAGGAATCTTTTAATTCTTTATAAAGAGTTGAGTTGTGATACCACTTCTGAAGTAACTTGGATGGAAATATTCGACTGAGAATGATTCCGTTACAGAGCAAATAAAAAGAATATCCAACCTCCACTTTCAAATCTGGGACATCGTTTTGGACTGATACAGTCGAAAGGGACACAGTAACTGATGTCCTTCTGTCTATTTTTACAACACACGTAACTACACCACTGTCTTTATGTGTGACGTTTTTTATCAGCAAATCTTGATTGTCTTTGAGGATTTTTTTCTTGTCATCAACATAAATAGGTTTTCCGTTTAACAGCCAGCTCACTTCTGCATTAGGATACCGATTGTCTAAGGCAGGCGCCATTGATCCTTTACATGGTATTGTTACGTCATCTCCCTTTTGGAGCTGAAATTATATTAGAAAAATTAGAATCATAGGGTAAATCAGTGAGTACATCGTCAAGAAAAGTAAAATAATAATCATAAAAAGAATTAAAGAAAGTAAAAGAAGTATATTTTTTTAAACAGTGAAATAAATGCAAGAGATAGTTGCAATAAGTACAAGAATGTGACATGAAATAAATTTGGACAGGAGGAGTCTTTAAAAATGTGGTTACGATATCAATATGTGGAGCTCTCTCATTTTTTCGATTGCTGAAGAATGTGAAGCTGTTTTAACTCTTTCATGAGCTGAATTTTTGACAAAGATAATGCACTAGAGTAGCGATACTCAACCTGCGGCCCGCAGGAACTTTCTGAGTGCCCCGGTCATGCTGCGTTTCACTAACAAGTTCAATTATTTAAGAACATTGTATTAAAAATTTAGCGAGAAATTCTATCAAGCAATCCCATATAACGATTTTGCTATCGTTGTGGTGCTGGTAGGAATTGCGGGATAACTTTTTTTTCTTTTGAAACTAACGCTTAGTGTTAACAAATAACAGTAGAATAGCGATTATTTTATGGGTGAAACTAATTTTTAATTAACCCTCATGCCATCCAAGCGAAAAATGTCTAAAGAATGTTTGTTATTTCAAGACGATTGGGGTCTTGACTGTTTCGTAAGAAAAACAAACATGGATCAACAACTTGTTTAATTTGTCATGAAAAGGCTTTATATTTAAAATATAAAATTTTGCTCATCACTATACCACTAAGCACAAATTCTTGAATACCTCCTTTTTTTTAGCAACAAAATATTTGGGGGTGGGGGGCTTGGGATCAGTGATGAAAGGAAATCGAAATTACCCCGTAACAGAGTAAAAAATGCATTAAACCCTTTTTTTCCTGTGAGTTGAGTTTAATGGAGTTCAACATAGTTTTAAAATAAAATCCAAAACTATTAATATTTTGATCAATTTATGCATTTTATTGGGTCCCCCCCATCCCCCGTTACTCTTCATATTGCGGCCCGTGAGAAATAGTTGTCATGTATGTGGCCCGCGTGAAATAGTTGTCATATGTGTGTGGCTAGGCTGAAAAAAAGATTGAGTACCGCTGCACTAGAGAGAAATAATTACAAATATTTTAGATAAACCTCACTAAACTATAATTATTGAACAAAAGCTGGCACATCTTAATAATATTAAACACTTTTTCAAATAAAGGGTGTCCAAATTTCTAAAAAATATGTGGTACATATTTTGTTCTACCATGCTTTAAGTAGCATGATAGTTCTGGAAATATGATTTTTTCTACCCTAGGTACAATGGAACATTACAGACACAACACATCAATTCTGTACGAACTTGGATTGCTTTTATACTGCAAGCAGCACATCGTCTTCTCTTGCATCTATCTGGCTGGTGGGTAGAACTTTCCAGGCGTGTTTTTTTAAGCACATTAGTTTTTTCAGCACATTTCCTATTCTTGATCTGAACACTTCTACTGGTTGTCTGACCCTTATTTCTTGAAGTTACAAATGCAGAACTGAAAATATCTCTGGATATATCTCTTCTGAATTCCTTCAAGCTCAACTTTGGAATATTCATTTCCCGATAGACGACATATGCATTGACTACACTGGCATCTATGAAGTACCAGAAAATTCTATGCCCCCACTTTTTACTTTTTCTATCTCATATGCACCTTTAAGTTGATCAAATCTGCCCATACAATTCATGTGCCTATTGTAATCAAGCAGAACTAAGGGACAAGGAACACTTGTGCAGCTGCTATCTTTCTCTTTCCTAATTACATCAGTAGTTAATGTAGGGTTGGGGAAGTTAGACAGTAGATTAACACTCCTCTTGTCTTTCCAATTCATCATACTCAGTCATGTGTCACTATTTGCCCAGTCATACTCACAACGGCACTCAAACAAGTGGTACGTTTTATGCACCCCATACAATAAACGAATAAGAATTAGTGGTATAACGTATGTACCCCCCTATCGGGATTTCGTTACCCGCACGATCGTGCGGGTCGGACGTTTCTTGAGTCACTGCAACTGTAAAGGTAAGTACTTACCATGCGAATTTTCTTATCTAAGTCAATAATTTTGATGAAAGCCTACATAAAAATGAAATATATATATATATATATATTTCATTTTTATGTAGGCTTTCATCAAA
>BMAV01010723.1:92963-120420 GCA_019973955.1 Trichonephila inaurata madagascariensis | reverse complement strand
AAATTAAACAAACACTTCTTATGGTACTTTCGTGCTACCCGTATGACATTGGCAACTTCCGGCAAATTTTAACACATTATTGTTTGCACTCATAAAATAGGATTTGATTTACCGTAAAATCGTTGACGATTAATCGCTGACGCGCGTTTCTACCGTGAGAATTATGTATATAAGCAAGAACTATTTACTTGATGACTCAACAGATGGAGCCACACGGCGGTTAAATTAATTTTTGCCCGTGAACAACTTCCCAAACAAGTATTGGCATCACTTCGAGGTTTTCTCCTCGTCCAGAGAAGACGAGAGTTATAGATGCTAGGGAATTTTCTTTTGCATATGGTGCTGCTGTATGCAATACATAATTATACATTTATAATATTCGATTTTCATTAACTATGATGAATATGTAAAACATTTTGTATGTGTTCCCGAGTGATTTCGTTTAAACCATAGGTTCTCTCAACGTGGGCGATAACACTCCTTTGTGGGTGTTTGAGGCTTTCAGGGGAGCAGTAAAAACCCAGAGTAAATTAGAGGGTATTGAGATGGTATATAGGAGCCTGGGTAGATTAACAAGATATGGTCTAAAAAAGATTTTTAAAAAAAACCCACGCTGATTATGCGCAAACAAAAGTAAATTTTAATACAGGTTACCTTATGTTGATTTTATGTATTTAAAATTTAAATACGTACAATCAACATAAAGTAGGTTCATCCCAGTTAGAAGAACTAATAGAACTTAGACAAATGAGGAATTAAAAATTTAATTCAAGAATGGCTACAAAGAATTTTGGCTGCATCAGTTGATTTCGTAACTGTACCAAGGATTATGGTAGATTGTTTAACATTTCTGATAGCATTCCTATCTTCGTATTTAGCAGAATGGGGATTTAGTGCCTTTTAGCAACATTGGTAACTAAAAAGGGAAATCGGCTCCCTGTTATTGAACACGGCGACTTACAATTGTTTTTAAGTAAAATCGAGCCCCTGATATTAACAAACTCCTTAAAATACATCAAATTCAATCTTCTCATTAGTTAAGTTAGAAATTTGATGTCTTTAAATGTTAATAAAAATACTTTTCAATATAATTAATTATGCGTTTTGATTGTTCTCATTGAAACAGTCTTCTTTAAACTAAGAAATAGGATAGGGTAATATCTGTTGGCAATATAATGTGCAAGCTACTATAACAAGAATAAAGTTTTTCATTCGAACTTGTTTTAACCATGTATTATGTAAGCTCTTATTTTTCTCTGGAGTGGGTGGAGGGGGGGGCGGTATCGAAATATTCACTAGAAAAGGGGGCATCAGTTCAAAAAAGGTTGGGAACCTATGTTTTAAACGATGTAATTGGGTTGCACTTTTAAGCAACAGTTAATTACAGGATTAATACGAAAGTACCCTTTTATTTTCAGAGAAAGAACTAAATGTAAAATCTAATGAAAAAATAATAATATCAATGAACAAGGGGAAAAAGATCCTTTTAAGGAATTGCGAATAATTCCATTCATTATTATCAGGGCATTTATTTTAAAATATAGGGGTAAAGAGATAATATTTAGTGTTTATACTAGATCCAAGAACAATATAAAATCAGCCAGATGGTGAAATATTTTTTTTTCAAAAAAAGCGCATTCTAACTTACATTGTTTTTAATTATTTTCTATTAAATATATATATATAAATGCTTTTTTATATCTGTAATTAAGTTCTTGTTAAAATATTAAGAATTTCTTTGTCAGGGAAAGGAACAAAAAATAATACTAAAGTAATACTTAAAAATATTACAGCCACAGGAAAAATATGTTGTTGGGACTTCTTTTGAGAGAAATTCTCAGTTCATTTTTGTAAACTATTTTTTAAACATTAAATGTAATTAGAATTTATTTTATCATAATATATGGTCGGTAATTTTTCTTACGTTAAAATTACGAATAAAAAAGTTAGCAACATAGATTTCTTTTTGAAATTCGTTATACTAAAATTTTCAACAAGTTTGATTGAAAAAAAATCAGAAAGTTTGCAATTTTTATTTAAAAAAAAATTAACGAGCTTCATATTTATGAGAACCACAAGAAATCATTTTTAAAAAACAAAAAAATAGCCTTCTTTTTTTTCTTTAATAATTTTGGTATAATTTATGGGCTAAGTATCGAAATTATGATACATATTTTATTTAACGTCTTCATTGCACCTTATTTTTAATTAATGTGAAAAATATGTCAGAAATCGAAGCATTCTCAACTTGGTTAAAAATTTTATTTTATACTGAAAAAAGAGATTTTTTTAGTTAAATTTCAAGATAAATCATTTTTTAAAACCACTGATTATTATTATTTTTCTACAAATTGTGTTATAAAAAAATTCTGTGATCCCCTGAAATCATTTTCCTACTAACTTCTTAGTAGATTCATATTTATGGTGAAAACGGTTACAACGCTATTGACCAAGCCTCGTGAATTAATTTTTTATTTATCGTCTGCTCATATTTGTAATTCAATGTTTCAATTCGTTTTGAAATGTATCTCTTACGAAATAAAAGAATATGCGTTTGGATTTAAAAAAGTCAATGTTTTAGATTTCATCGCGTTTCTTCTAAAATTTATTTATAGGGAGACAGAACAATCCAGACATATTCATTATCAAAACGGTGGATTTGCGGGAAAATTTCCCCTCTCTCAAGTAATAATTCCAAAGCGGTCTCAAATTGTTACTCAACATTCTTTTCCTTCGCCTCAAGAGTTTAAAAAGCATTGCGGTTTTGTGAATCATAATTCCAAGACTCCGAAATATGTCTAATTTATACACGCAGAAGGATTTTCTTTTATTCGGTAGTGTGTATCTTATAGGCACTGGCGTAGCTAATTCTGAGTGGGCCCTGTATTAAAATATCTCAAGGGCCCTTTTTTAGGTTTGAGAACCCTGTTAGTTCGAATGTAATTTTACACATATTGGGGTCCCTGTAGCTTGGGGCCCCGTTTCATTGGTACGGTGGTAGCTACGCCCCTGCTTATATGTATAATGACTCAGCAGCTTATGCGTAAACTTTTTGTTTTAGCTATACAGATTATACGTTGCAAATATTTATATATTGCGCTCACATTCCATGTTATTATTTATTTTATTTGAAATCATTCTTAAAGTAATTTTAAACTTGTAAAATTTGATTTTGAATACACATTTTTGTTTTGTTTTGTTATGTTCCAGAAAATTAAGCATTTTCTCTCCTATAGCTCAAACTTGAATGTTCTGTACTTTTTCCAGTTTTTCTTATGAGAAAGTTTAAAGAGAGTGTATTTCCACTTCCTGTTTAATATATATTATGAGAGATATTATAACATGGATATTAAATTCATTATAATGAATTACTATGTAAAATACATTCCTGGAAAGAGAAATTTAAATAAGCATAGGAAAATATGTGTTATAATTACTAAATGGGTATAAAAAAAATCAAACATTTTTTTTTATATAAGTATGATTCTTTAGTTAAAAAATTATTTAGAGAAGGACTCAATCGAATTCTCGAATCCCCTTGTGATATGCAGTTGTGGTTTCATCCAACAGACGTATTATCTAAGGATAGCACTTATATTTACATTAAAACACATAGAAATATTAAAATCAAATTGTAAACAAACACGCGGGCAGTTTCTCGATTCTGGCCACCGCCGGTCCACAGAGAAGCCTACTGAAACAAAGGAGACATTTTACGAGAGGAAAGCACAGTGCGCCTCCTGGTGAGGGGAAGAAACACTATATCCCTAAACTTAATTTTAATTGCAATTGATACTTAAAAAATATTTTCTTTGGTTCTGATCGCAATGATTTGAGTTCTAATTTGTATTATTTTCAAACTCAACTTTTTATCTGCAAGTAACACAGCGAAAATTATTTGAAAGATTTTACGGAACTAGAGAGATGCAATCCCCAGAGTTATCCAATGAACTATACTTTTGACGAAGTGTTCATTTTTAACAGAAATTAAACGACGAGGATGAAACAACAGCTGGCAATTTGCACTTCTTTCTTCCATATTACGTGGTCACCGAGTTTTGAAATGGTCTTTAACTCTCGAAATACTATAGTTCCACACTTCTTCCTCTCTCGGTTTATTAAGTAAAGGTAAGAAACTTTTATTAAAAAGTAGTTTTTATATGTTTTGTTACATTTCAGTATTTTAGACCGCCTATGAATTTTATACATTTGTTTTATTTAGTTTAAAAAGTTTTTGTGACAGAAGCAGGACCAGGGGACGTCTTAAGGCATGAGCCAACTGGGTCGGGCCCAGAGCCTCGGCTACAATGAGGGCCGACTCAGCCTTAATATGATCATGATTCGAATAATTTCTACGGTCAAATGCTTTGCCCGGTTGTATTCTCCGAAAAACTGGGAGTTTCGGACAGTATATCAACTGGCTACATGTGATGGCTGTCGTCCATGTATTAGCCTAGGCCTACCTCCATACACCACCACTACTCATTCAGTCAAAGGCGGCAGTCGGTTGAGCCGCTTTGTGCGATTGTAAGTCATGCACATTTATTTGTTTCGGTTTATTGTTTGTACGAGTGTTTGACGAAGTATGATATGTACTGTCTACTTTTAAGGGTCATAGGTGGGGCCTACATTTGTGTAGGGTCCCAGGGCCTCAAGAAGTTTTAAGAAGTCTCTGAGCTGAACATCAACAGAACGCCGATTTTTTTTTTATCGTCATGTTAGGCTTAAGTAACATGCACATAAGAACATGTAAAGAGTTCTTTTGAGCATTTTCCTTATCTAACCTCTGGGGCGGCTTTATTACTATGTTAGAAATCAGAACCCTGTCTTGTGAAAGATAAAGAGACACAAATAAGCATTACTATTTAAGCAAATGTGTACTGAGTGAGTTAATAAAGTAAAGAAGAAAATGAAAAATAATAGAAAAGATAGAAAAGGGATGGAAGAATTAGACGGTGGTTTAGAAGTGTTACTGAAGTCAGAGCAGCTTTACTAGAAGAGATTCAGGTGGCATATACATGAATCGTATCTTGTTGTGACGGGCCATCCGCGTTCTCTTTTAAGAGAACGCGGATAATCCTCTTGGGAAATATTCAGTCTTTAAAAGTTATTATATTATTAAGATTCCTCCCGAAGAAGAAGACGTGACCATGCAAATTAAGACTTGTATATAAAGCCGAAACTTTCAGGTTAGGAGATAGAGATAGGTTAGACTGCTAACGGCGAGCAGCGATTAATTAAACTTGAAGTGAGGCGTGGATATTTAGTAGCTGATAATTGTAATATTAAAGTTGACGATCTGTCAACTAAGAATTAAACTAGATAAGGTAGTTAAGAAGTAGAAGCTATCGACTGGACGTAATCTAATTATTAAAAGTATTCTCATATCTCGCATACCTCGTTAATTGCTTTCCATATTTGATATTTGGGTGCATCGCTTAACTTTGCTTAGTTGAATTTGTGTTGCTGCTGATACTGAGGATAAATTGAGTTATTTTAAATATGGCTAGTCTTCCTTCCAACTCTCTTACACACTTAGACGCGTCGAGTGGACCTGTGACGTCTCTCGCGTTCTTCTTCTAACATAACTCCTAAGTTCTTTGACGGCCACGATTAATGGCAAAACTTTTCCAACCCAATACCAAGAAGAGAAACAGGACGAAAATGCAAATGGGATATACTTTAAAAGGATAGAGGGTTTGGTGAGATAGGACGGCAAGCCTAGAGATATCTTAGTGTGGAACTGTTCGGAACAAGCGTTAGACGACCTACAACCCAGAAAGAATGATACGCTCATAGTCATTAATAATATTAAGTATAAGAAAGATTAATAAGGTCTGAGTGTTCTTATCTACAAATAGCCGAACAGGAGAATCTTCAATTAAGGAAGGAGGATTACTCAATAAAAGGTAATATTTTGTATAGGAAGTTAGATTAGACAGTTAAATTAATATAATTAAGATAAGTGATCTAGTCGTGCGATCTGACTTGAATATTCAGTTTAATTGGTGGCTTATTCTCACTTAAAGAAAGTTGTTATTTAGAATTAAGTAATTTAAGTTATTCTTAATAAAAGTTGTGTTAAGAATTACAAAATGTCTCATCTTTTAGATAATCCCACACCTCTAGCTTACGCGGATCCCACTAGACATAACTATCGCAGGATGACTATGTCTCAGACCTTTACACTGTTATCAGAAGTACAGTAATACCCCAAACTTTCGCAATAGGTGGGACTGAGTAATAACCTTGTAAATCGAATTCGCGTAAGTCGGGGTGTAATCTCGCATGTAAATACCGTAAAATCCGGCGTAGAACGTGCACTTTGAATACAAAAAATAAGATAGAAATTTAGGGGTGCGTGTTATACGCCGGGTATAAAAATGGGAGCTTTTATAAAATAAAGAAGGAGATAAGCATAAAGAAAAATTACACTTCTATACATATCGAAATATGTTTATTAAAAAGAAAATAGTACATTCCCATTCCTTATGAATTTAAGGGACTGTAGTTCTAGAAGTGTACTGTCTTTTCTTAAGTTTTAAGAATAATACCTTGAATAAATGACTTCAAAACACAAGAGCATTGTACTCGTATGTTTCATGATTCTTTGTACAAAGGGGCGCTTTATACGACGAATATATCTCAAAATCAAAAACTGCAACTTAAAAGTGTAGGTGCGCGTTACATGCCGGATTTTACGGTGCATGAAAACTAGTTGTGTTATCTAGTTGGGACCGAAAACGAAAGAAAATAATAATTTAGAACAAAAAAAATGTTTAATAAAATCTTATATAATACAAATACAAAATCGCAAACCAAAAATGTTTTGATGTAGGTTTCATAAAATCTAACAAGTAGTCTGCCGGCTCAAAAACTTTTTTTCTTTCTACTGCAAAATTTACGCATGGCATGCTAATAATTTCTTTTCTTTCTTTCTTTCTTTTTTTCTTTTTTTTGTTCCTTGTTTAATTGAAAAAATATTCTCTTCATTCAAATATGTATTTTCTAAAATTTTTAACCCTTTTTCTTGGAGGCCTGCCAAATTACCAACTGTTATTCGATCTTCTGATTGAACTGGGCTACAGACTCAAGTTCTTCAATGTCTTATTCTTGCTTATGCATGTCTATGAGCCCATTAATTGTCAGCGCCTGATTGTGGAAATCCAGCTGTTCTTGAACTTTCTCACTATGCACTTTAAATTTATTTTCTAATTTATTATTAAAAATTCTTCAATCAAATTACCAATTTCATCAGGGTCTGGCATCAATTCTGCATGAGTTTCAGCGATAAAATATCATAAAGAAAGAAAGAACGAATCGACGAGATTTGAAAAGCGAGTAATTCCGAATTCGCGTAAGTCGAGGTATTACTGTATATTGTTCAGAGATCACAGTGTAGTAGAGTAAATATTGTTATAATCTGTATTGCAGTTAGAGTCGGGTTAAGTTAAGCAACTTGACGTATTTAATTTATTTTGATATGGATTATTCAAATATTAAATAAATTATTTAGTATTTATTCTGATTTTTTTAAATTAATATGCATCTTATAATAAATGAAGCGAACCCATAATAAATAAACTTAAAAATTGCTAGTTAGACTTTCGGGAGTATACTGCGACTGAAATATGGATTGTGAATTGTTTTAACCCTTTATCTACCGCATTATGATTTACTGCAGAGTTTTCATGTAATATTTTTTTGGATCACTACACTGAAAATTAAGCGATATACATAAACAAACTACTCAACTTTGGGAAACTTAATCCGTTATAGAGAGCTAATTAGTTAATTATTGTTGTTGTCGTGTAATTCCCGAGGGGTAGGAATGAATGTTGCCGGAGCCTGAGACAGGTTGGACTTCTTTACGATAGATGGCGACACCGCCTATCTTCACCTCCACAATTTAGGCATGGAATTGGAGGGGAGGGAAATATCCTCCAGCCCCCTGCACTCGTGGTTTATGCTGCGGCAGCCCACAAGGCTTTCGGACCCACTGATTTTGCGAGTACGTACTCCGTGTGTACTCGGAGGGTATTTGGTGGCATTGGGCATCGAACCCAGGCTTTCCGGTCTGGAGTTCGATGCTCTAACCACTAGGCTACCCACAGCCAATTAGTTAATTAAAGATATTCAACTGTAAAATTAATTATATACACTGTCCACTTAAAATAAATAGTCAAATCGTTTTCTAAGGTCTTCATTAGCATGCAAAAAAATAAGACTCTTAAATTTTGACATTAACTATTTTTTCTGGACAAAAATGATAATCTTCGCAATCCGCTGAAAACGCCGTCAGCCGAAAACGCAAGTTCTGCTATAAAACTAATCGCCTTTCCCTCTAAAATACACATCATAAAACTCGTGCTGCCATATATCTTGGAAGAGTGGATTTCAAAGAGTATTCCTGCTATCTTCAGAATATTCGTAAAAATGGTTATTCGATGTAATTTTAAAGTGAGCGGTACTTAAGTACCGCGTCGGTAGATAAAGGGTTAAAGAGAGAAGAATCAGATTCAATGCTTTTTTTTTTCTTTCTTTTTAATCGGAAATTCTTCGATCCATCAAACATTAATTTAGACAAAAGCTTTCACTAGGCCACCAAAGAAAATCATAGATATATAACATATTTCTTTTAATCCTTTTTTCTCAAACGAAAAATGATTGATAAACAATATATCATTCGTCTCAGGTATCCATTACAGTAAATTTCATACCGTGGGAAAGTAAATTCACATTAGATTTTCAACACGATTATTTTTAAAGTATTTCTAAATATTTTTTTATTTTTGTTTTATTGGCATTGAAATCGAAGGAACGAGTGTGCGTAAAAGAAAGCATGAAACTGGGTCAAAATGCCTTTTGTATGTTAAACAGTTCTAATATTTATTAAATGATGAAGGCTGTATCTTATTTCAGAATTAATTTTCTGATCTGAGGTAGTTTTATTTGTTCTCAGATTTCGCATAATCTTTATTTCAAACCTTGAGTAAAGAAAGTCCACAAATGTTACAAAAGAAAACCCACTTACCTGTTCTTAAACTTTTAATTGTCTTAGGAAACCAAATGACCAATGATAACTTCAAAAGTAGAGCACAAATGGCATTTTCAAAACATTTCTTTTTGTGAATCATTATTTCGTTGCTTAATTTTACATACATTTAGTTTTTGAAGAGTTGGCATTGTTTCACGATACAACAATGGATGAAATAAATTGTTGAACTCTGCTCATTATCGACTATTTTGTATTATTTATACTTTTGTCTTTAATGATTGTTTGCGTTGATAAGCAAAGGAAAACGAATAATTAGAAGCAATATAAAATAAATAATAAATACTCTATTGCAACGTTATAAGATAATTGATTAGAAACGGAAAACAAGCTGACTTTGATTCATTAACAATAAGTAAGATTTGTTAATTCTCCCACACAAACTATCACTGAAAAACACTTTAAATGCATTGTCATTTTCTTTTGCTTTTACGATTTATTTAGAGTAAAAAAGTTGTATTTATTTATTATTATACTATTTGTATTGTATTATTTGTATTTTCATTTGTTGTTTTATTTTTCACGTCATATGACGCCATAATCCAAGATTTCATTCAGTTCCCTGCAACATTGTTATAAAAAGTTATATTAATTTATAATATTTAATTATATCGATTGACTTATCACGTGTTATTTTACAACAAGAAAATTGATAAATCGTTTGCGCGTAGATAATCTAGAATAGTCCAGTAACGGTTTTTTCCCCAGTTATCTCCGAAAGTTAAATTCCAATGAAATTTGGAACAAATTTTTTCGATAATTCTTAACTTAATTCTTCCAAAAAATTGGATTTTATGATGAGGAACTCTTGTTTTAGTGGTCAATTAACTAAATTAATTTATTCATTAACATCTTTATTTAATTCTGTCGTATCATTAATTAGTAGTAATGTCAATGTCATCTTGTTGAATTAAATAATTATGAAAGTTATGAATGTTATTCTATTTTTTTGACGATTGTATATTAAAATAGAATTCTATCGATTTTATAGAAGAAAAATAATCATCTGCGTTTTACAAATAACTTTGTTCTACATACAGAAAAAAATAATTTATACATAATTTACTGATTAAATCAGGTTTTTTAAACAAAGTTGCATTATGCTACGTAGTTTTTTTTTTTTTTTTATCATTTGATACTGTGGATATTATATATATTTCTTCCTTTTCATTTGCTTTGAAGCTTAGAATTCATTTTTCCTTATTTGTGAGCTGGAGCCCCAAAATAAGTTTATTTGCGTGTGAACGATACAGGCAAAGAGATATAAAATTTCTAATTTCAGTTCATAATATTGCACTATCGCTTCACTGACTATACTAATTTAAAACTGAATTATATTACACATAAACATTTTAGTGTTCAGGTCATATTCCCGAGTCTGGAAAGTATAAAGGAAAAGAGAGAATGGTTAAAATAGAGTTCCCCATGTTCTTTTTAATTGCATATATTCTTCATTTAGTCACATAAAAATTCTCATTTGTGCAGAGGTTTCTTTTTGAAAATTTTAATAAAATTAAATTAAAAACGAATTAAAATATAGAACGGCATTGGCTGAATGATCATTTTCTCCTTTATTTTTGACAATTTGATTATTTAGTTCATTTCATTGAGGGATATTTATTAAAAATGTATGCATATGTTATCTAGCTCTGCAATAAGTTTATAAAAAATACCTTAATTTTTTAAATTGAGCTGAACAACTTATTGCTTCTTTCAATTCCACATTTTCAGTTTGGAATAGATCTCGTATGTGGCGCCATCTATATTAGTGACTTGAAGGTAATCCATAACGCCTAAATGCAAAAAATTATGGAAATAGTTGAATTTCAATCGATGAGCATCGTATACAGAAGAAGCAGGGGCGTAGCTACCACCGTATCAATGATACGGGGCCCCCAAGCTACAGGGGCCCCAACATGTGTAACTACAGTCCCACTAATAGGGCTCTCATATCTGAAAAGGGGCCTCGAAGGAATTTTGATACAGGGCCCACTCAGAATTAGCTACGTCAGTGAGAAGAAGTTTTATATTTCTAATAATAAATAAATAAATGATTAAATTTTCAGTCAGCTTTCATGTAAGCGAAGTACAAACGGTTTCTTAGGTTTGCTCTTATTTATACAAAAGCGTCAGGAAAACTTGTATGATGGTATAAAATCAAAAGCCAGGAAAATATTGATAAGAAGCTCAAAGGTTCCATGGTACATTTAAATGTTAATAACATCATCTTTTCTCAAATCCAATGTCTTGTATTTGGATTACATCTTAAAGTAAAGCCAAAAAAAACCCCCTTAAAATGTCAACAGGGGTGGCTCTAGGGCCGGACAAACCAGACACCTGCCGGGGCGGCAAATTTTAAGGGCGGCATTTGGATCGAATTTGAAAAAAAAATTTTTTTTTTTGTTGTTACAAAAAATTTTATACATTTTCTGAATGTTATTGTGTGAGAATTTGATATTTCATTTATAGTATCTTATTTCCTTATTTTGTGCTCTATATGTTTAACATCAGTTTTCTTTTATGTTGAAACTTGAAGTTTTCGAGGCGGGAGTACGTATATGTTAAATGATGAAATATATATGTTTACATATCTTTCACAAGTAACTTTCCCCCATCCAGGTGTGGGATCACAATGGACATTCTTTGCACCCATACGATGTCTGGTGTCAGCTATCCATAAGAGGACAGGGGTAATAAGAGTTTTTGGTAGATAGGGAGCCACAAGAGATATTTTATTTTAGTTTTGTGTGTAGTTACTATAAGTTAAAATAAGCGTTTGCGATTCTTACCATCGTAGACTATCTCGAAAAAATTGACTTGCTGAAAATGACGATTCCTTCTCTTACATTTTACTCGGTTTAAATAATAACAAATAATTATTATGTCTTTAATTTCGAATTGTTTTGTATTTTTTAAGACTTAAAACTATATATATATATATGTTGCCTGTTTGTTCGAAAGAATTATTCAAGTTTTTTAGGTGTTTATATATGTGATTAATTTATCTTTTTTAATTATAATTTTTTGCTTTGGTGAGAGGAATGTTTGGAATGTTTTTCATTTTTGTCCGGGGTGGCAAATCTACTAGAGCCGGCCCTGATGTCAATCATTATGCAATGAAAAACTTGAAGCTTGTGAAGATTAATTAGAGAAAAACTTTTATTTTTAAATTGCAAATAATAATCAAAACATTTTCATACTTTTCCGTCATACAAACGGTCTTGTCTACAACAAAATAAAAAAAAAAAACACAAAAATTCAGATTTATTTCTTTTGCATTAAATTTGTTTTGTATATCTATTAAGACTACAAAGTACCCCCTCTTTCGAAAAAAAAAAAAATTGGAGACAATAAGAGTAAAAATAACTTGTTTTATATTTAGATAATATTATTAAGTTGATTCTGAAAGTAAAAAGTCAGTTTGACCAACCGTTATCTTACAATTTTAAGAAATTAAGAATTTTTGAAATTTTTTCAAACTTTTATAAAATGTTTACTTATTAAAATTTTTTAATTATTTTAAATTATTTATGTTTCTTAGATTATTGCAAACCAAAGTTAGTATGAATTTGAAAATCTATTTCCTTGTTGATTTTTAATAATCTTTTTTCTAGAAAAACCTGGAAAAAATCCAAAAATTTGTAAAATAGTAACTTTAGCATATTTTTAAAAAAAATAACGAGAGAGAGAGGTCTCGGCCCTAATTCATACTAAATTTTATAGAACATGTTTGGAAGTATATACAAAAAATTTCAAGACTCTATCATGAACAGAAAAAAAGCCTTAAAAATTAGAAAACACATCTTCAAAATTGAAAGTCTGAGAAAAACGCATTTAATGTTTGTAACGGCATAAAACAAAAGCTTATAATACTCGTAAGGCTCTAATTTTTAGCATGTTATTTTCCAATGTATGTTCTACATTATTTTCATTAAATATGACTGAAAATAATATTTTTTAATTCAAAATATATTTTTGCATAATATTGATAGCATTTCTTACGACGACAGTTTATTCAGTTCAATATTTCAAAATACTAAAATATAGTACTACAATATGTTTAGTATAATGTAGTTTGGTACATAAAGGAAATATTCCTTTATATTTGCAACATTTGAATTCAGAATACTTGTATTCGGAAGTCTAATTGCAGTATCAGATGAGGACTGATTTTTAAATACACCATTTTCAGTAGTATTTCATCTTTTCGAAATATTGTTTCTCACTGCAACCTCAGAACGGTTTTAGTCATGGCATTTCCTGAACATGAAAAAATTAATGATAAATCTTTTAAGTTATATAAACTATTTTTTAAAGCAAAAATTGGCCTTGAAATTAATCTTAATTAATTAATTATGAGTACTACAATATGTTTAGTATAATGTAATTTGGTACATAAAGGAAATATTCAAAAAACTCAAGGAAGTCAAAAAACTCAAAATATATAATTTCTATATAATGGGCTGCGGATTAGAGTTTTACCATTACAGACCTATTACATCCCGCGGAAGCTGGTATCTCTTTTTTTTATTGTGGCACCATATAGGCGGATACCAATCGCCACAAGTAATTTTGACGCCAAGTTTCCTCCCTAGAGGGAGGCACCAGAGCTCTGCGATGCGAATCTGTACTAGGATTTAATTTTGTCGAGAGCTCCCAAGCCAAACAGATGCTCTATAAATCTTTTACATGTCGTATAATCATACGACATAGCCGCTGTCAATTTTCTGCATCATGGAAATCCACCGACTTGGGCCGGTGTAAAACTCAAAACGTAATCAAGCAGAAATTATTTTAGTAATGAAAATTGGAATTAATAAACATTTTACACTAAAAGAGTTGATTGTGCTCAAAAATGTTTTTAATTAATTCAATTAAAGAGTGAAAAAGTGCCGTAAAATGAAACTGAAACCAAAACCATAGATCAGAAAACTTCAAATGTCTTAAAAACTAACTTTCTAACAGATCTGAAATTTAGTGGCAAGCTTCTCAATGATATAAACCATAAGAAAATGGGGTGTGTGTGGGGGGGGGGGGAATGAACGGTAATTATGAAACTTTTAGGGTATTGTGTAGCTTTAACGTTAATATTTTTTATCATAAAAAGTTATTTAATAAACAATTTTCTACATTTACAGGTTTACGACTCAGAGTGGCCGTGGTAGCCTATCAAAGTGGCTGGCGTGTCATGAGTTCGAGACTCGTGCCACTGTGTAGGGGAGCGATGCACGTTAAATCTGCCGAGAGCTCAAACATCCTCCCATTGGAGAGGTATGGTAGTGCCAGCTCAGGTGTCGTCCTCGTCACTTGACCATGGTTCAAAATTAGGTCCGTCACCAAAAGCCCTCGGGTAACTAACCAGTGCGAAGTTGATATTCATTCACTTACTCATGACTTAAAATTTAGGAAATAATACTTAAAATCTTCTATTATCATCATTCAATTCCTACTTTTAGCTCACACTCTCTATATTTATTTATTTATTTATCTTGGGGGAATTTTCAATCGTTAATAAAATACATTTTAAAGCTCTCAATTGAGCTGGAATTTTATATACATGATTATTTTGGATGACAATACAGAAATTTAATTATAATTAATAAAAATTAATTGATTAAAACTAATTATTTAAAGAATTAGAAATACACACAGCTACGTTGTCATCATTTTTGGTGACTTAGCGACCCTTTTGGCGACTTGTGTCAAAACTTGAAAAGGTTTTTTTCTCACGTTTTAAAGCACTCAGTTGAACTTAAATTTTATATACACGATTGCTTTGGTTGACAATACGATACTTCAATGATAATGAATAAAAATTAGTTACCACTTAATGTTGTGATTCTGTCATATGTATATACATATTTATATTAATTGTAACTATTTAATAAAAAGTAGCTAAAATAAAATTTTTCTTTGTTGATCCAAGTAGGAATTGACTTAAAAAATTTTTCGCACGGGTGAATTGAAAAATTAAACAATACAGAGATTGAAGGATAAAGAAGTTTTTAATGAATTCATTTTACGTGAATTGTAAATTAAAAAAAAAAAAAGCTTTTTGCATATCTCAGCTGAACAAAAAAAAAATCCTGTTTGTTAAATTTTAAGTCTGTAGATCTAATAAATGATAAAAAGGATGTTTTTTTATTTATAACTCCCCGTAACTCTCTTGTGGGTCGATTTTTGAAAACACCTTCCTAAGCTGATCTCTGCTCAGCAAAAGTAACACATTGTTAACAAATTTTCTGTAATGAACGCTTAAAATAGTATAAATAATTTATATCTGGAAGTGTAATACGTTAATATTACTTTTTGTTGTACTTATTTTATGGTAAAATTGTAATCAGCCTCATACTTCGCCTGTTCAAGCTTTCGCAGTTCCTGGCATCTGGCACAGACAAAACAAAATGCAAAGTTTTGCTTCACATATAAAAGATAGATATATGCTGTCACGGGCTTTTTTGCAGATGACCGAATTTTTTCCTACTTTCTCTACAATTATCGTTATATTTTGGACACTTCACACAATATCTTTATAAATTATGATCTATGTGTTATTCTAATGTATAAGCTATATTCTTGTAAAGTTTCATTAAAATCCATTCAGTTGTTTTTGCGTGAAAGAGTAACAAACATCCATACAAACTCTCACGTTTATAATATTAGTAAGGATTCTTAAGCAATGAATTATTTTTTTAAAGTAAACACAAGTAATATAAATTTTTTTAAAGTCAATTACTATTTAAATCAGCAAAGAAAATTTTTATTTTAACTACTTTTTATTAAATAGTTGCAGTTAATATAAATGTGTAGATATATATGACAGAATCACAATATTAAGTGGCAAAATAGAAAGCGATTTTCCTTGCAATTTTCCATTTTCCTTTCTATACAGGGTGTAGGACTGTTTTTGTAAATAATAAATAAATTTTGTAATAAAATAATGTAGTAAAAAAGAAATCACATTCTCAGAAAATAGTCCATTCCAGGTGGGGTTCGAACCCACAACTTTTGGTTTAACGCGCTATCCATTGCCCTACAGGGACACAACGAATGATTTTCTTTTCTATATATGGTGGTGGACTATTAATTTGTTGTTACTGTTTATTTATTTTTTAATTTAATTAACGAATTAAAATATTTGAAAAAACTGTATTAACATCAAGTGTTATCCACTACAAGTTTAAAAAAAGGTATTTGAACTTGAATGGATGAATAGAAAGTATTTTATTAACGACTGAAAATTTAAACGATATATATTTATATAAATAAATATCTTGTTAACAATTTTTTTATTCATATATTCCTTTATATTTATATAAATAAATATATATATAGGGGAAGAGTGAACTAATAGTAGGAACTGAAAAATGTAACTCAAAATATTTTTAATATAATTTCTTTCTTAAAAACTTAAAAAAAGGCAGAACAATAAGAAATTTTAGAAAATAAATAAAGAATGCGTCTTTAGGTTATGTTACAGAAAGGACGCGTGAGCCGTCACAAGGATACACAGCAAAATTTGAAGTATAAATCTCAGAAGGACTTCACACTTTCAGCAGCGCTCAGACACACCTATCAGTGTCTAAAATACAAGAATACTAAAGATTATTCATAAGCACTCGCTCATCCTACTCAACAGCCGAGCTAATCGCTAGTCGCGCCGCGCGATTCTTCGTAGTCGGCCAAAACAACACTACTAATCGCTCGTCAAAACAATACTAACTCAGTTTCGGCGAGGGTCTTCCTATTTATATGCCTCAAGGGTTCTTCTCGAAAAATCCGCTTGCATCATAGATCGTGATATTGGTATATTTCTCCACTAATTTCCAAAAGAATCCACAGGGTCGTGAACTCGCCAAAAATGGTCACCAAAGTTACAAATGGTCACCAAAACTGATGCCAACTCTCCTCTATCGCCATGATTTCGCTATTTCCATTGCAACGCCATTATAATGTAAGAAACGGCGTTGCTTGCTATTATTACAATTTTAACATAAAATAAAAACAACATAGAGTAATATAAACGTATTACACATCCAACTATAAATTATTTACACTATTTTAAGTATTCTTTACCAAAGTTCACAACAATATTATAAAGTGAGGTGATCTTCATCCGATTTTCAGAAAATTTGACCCAGATATTTATACGCTACTTCAAAACATCAGCCACAAGGATTTAGTTCATTCAATATGGGTTCTTCTTTAATAGACTCAGGAATTGATTTGACTGCTTTGTTTAAAATAATGTGTTTTAATTTTTGATACTTCTGTAAGTAAAAATGTAATTTGTGATACCCTACGGGCTGTGGGTATCATCTCTTCATCCACGCGACCTGATTTAGTGGGGACAAAAGATTAACCACTCAAAGCTTCCATAATAAAACTAGTTTATTATTATCTCAATTTATATTAAGCAATACAACACGTCTAGGAGACTAATGATCAGGAGAGATATGACATAAACTACAATTCTTAATAAATAGCGCATTAAACCTTACTCACTATCTTTATGATAAATTAACCACCGAATCTATATTTATAGACGATTCCTTAACTTACTAGATTCCGCTCTAGTATTGAAGTTTAATATTACCCATCTTACCAATATTTTACGGCGAACAGCTACCAGTCTTTATATCGTCAATATAATACTGTAATCCAACTTGATCCGACAAATGGGTAATCTTCTGGCTTCGAACCCACTTTTATATGATTCTTATAATACTTCCTAAGACTTTCTAGCCTCTCATTAGAACATCTCCTTAGCGCTCATAGAACTCTCCTTCTAGGAACTCCACTTAGAACTCTCCTTCCCCTTCTTAGAACTCCACGCGAATACTAAAAAAAGCTCCAGTATATACACATTCCTAATCTGCATAATCACGTACTCTTCTAGAGTTGGTTGGAAAGAAATGCCATTCTGGCCCCAAAGATTTCCCAAGAGGGTTTTAGTAGAAGGTGCGATAAAGTCCCGTCATAAATTCAGTCTGTGATTAACATTCCTTTTTAATGTTACTTTAAAATTGTTTAATTATTGTATCACATACACACACACACACACACATTGTCCGCATACTTTAGGTTGGGGATCAGTTGACAAGATTAAAAAAGTTTGGGAAACCTTGCTCTAGAACTGCACTCGCACAATTTAATTCCAAACTTCATTAGTTTAATGTGTAAAATGGTACACAATATCAATATAATTAAGTAGTTTGAAATCAGAATTTAATTTGCATTCGTGATGAAGAAATAATAATAATAATAACAACGTGGGTCTATTTGTGATTTCAACATTTATGAAATACGAAAAGTAGGCAATTTAATGACATTGCGAAATCGAATATGTTATAGTAGGAAAACTATTTACCTTGAAGGATATTTAATACTTTTCAAACAAATAGTTTCATGCGTAAAAATTTGACCGAATAAAAAGTAGTAGACATGCATGGAATTTTGTATCCGTTGTTTAATGAATAACATTGCTACAGAGGTAAGTGGGGTAAATTTTTCTCAACTTCGTTGAAAAAAAAAGTATTGATTGTCTTGAAACTTGCTACCTTGATTATCATAAAAATAATTTGGGAGAACGGATAATAGTGTGAATAGGAAAGAGCACAAACAAACAAGAAATGGTTGTACAAAATTTAAAATAATTTAATATAATTAACAATTTTAAAATAATTTAATATTAGAGATATGCTAATCATATAGTTTGTGAAAATGATGCTGGCAAAAACAGTGAATTACTACTTTTGCACATGCGTCAGTTGAGCTTTTGAAATGCTAAAAAGATTTAAGGCAGAATGACAAGAATAATTTTTATTTCAATACTGTTTGGAAAAATACATACCTCATCTTTAATTATTTACTTCTATTAAACAAATTTTGAGTGTACTATCAGTGAGAAACTTTCTGGTTTTTTCGTTTTCTTACTTTTTAAGATAACCTCTCAACTACGCTAAGTATATTATGCCAAGTAACATCACGGTTTATTTTTGCTGATGAAAATTTATTGTTTTAGGGAGTTTTTAAGGATCATAAGTTCATATTAAAATTATATGGATATCCTACGAATTGCCGATATTCCAGCTAGTATTTTTAAAAGTATGCCCTTTCCTTATAACCCTATGACGGGTCCTTCCTAAATCCTCTTGAGGAAATTCTTCATTAACTGTTGTTTGAGTATAAAACCGCCTTCAGTAGAGATAACTTGATTTTATGCTAATCTGAGTGCTATGTAAACTCTGGCAAAGCGTGTGTTAGAGTTAGAATTACGATATTGAGATTTGAGAACTGCCTTTCGGTAACTTTGGTGTAAGAGAGAAGAGGAGAGATCAGACGTGTGCTCTTCTATCGGATCAAACTCATATAAGTGTTTGATTATTTGTCTTAAGAGCTTAAGATAGTGATCTAGATTATAAATTTCTCCCTCGGTTTTTAATCCTTAATTAATCATAAATTGATTGAACTGAAATAAAAGTGATTATTTTAATAATTGTGCCTGCTGATTCGGAGCTCCTAACTACACCTGCGGCTTCAGGACCACGACAACCCTTTCTCACTCCCGTCAAAATGGGGTTTGAGAGATTTCGTCTTGTATTTCTCATGACCGTGATATTGCTTAACTGGAGAGTTTCAAAAGCAATGCATAAAAAAAAGACCACTTTTTATACTAGGAAAAATGTTTATTTCCTGTTTTACATATCTGATGGCAATGCTAAACTATTTATAAATTAATAGGAGATAGGTAGAGCTTGTTTGTTTCAAACTACATTTATTTTTATACAATTTTCTTGAATATATAAACAAGTAATATAAAAAAAATTAAGTCAATTCCTACTTACATCAACAAAGAAAACTTTTATTTTAGCTACTTTTTATTAAATAGTTACAATTAATATAAATACGTATATACAGATGACAGAATCACAACATTAAGTGGTCATTAATTTTTATTTATTATCATTTAAGTTTCGTATTGTCATCCAAAACAATCGCGTCTATAAAATTTCTGTTCAACTGAATGCTTTAAAACGTGAAAAAAAACCTTTTCAAGTTTTGACACAAGTCGCCAAAAGGGTCGTTATGTCGCCAAAAATGATGCCAACGTGGCTGTATTTGTAAATCTTTGAATAATTAGTTTAAATCAATTAATTTGTATTAATTATAATTAAATTATTGTATTGTCATCCAAAATGATCCTGTATATAAAATTTCAGCTCAATGGAGCACTTTAAAATGTATTTTATTAACGATTGAAAATTCCACCAAGATAAATAAATAAATATAGAGAGAGTACAAGCTAATAGTGTAGGAATTGAAAAATAGGCTCATTTTTTATCGCTTTCTTAAAAATTATGTGATTGTTAAAGGGTGAGAGCAGAGTTATTCTGTGCCGGGGCACTTTTGTGTACCACCAAATTTTTGAAGTGTGCCGTCAAATTTTTTAAAAATTATTAATTATACTCTGAGAAAAAAAATAATAAAATCCGGAACTGAATCATTCGGTCGTTTTATAGAAATAAACTAAGGGTATTCGTGGTATATTTAACACTTATACTTTCGTGGATAGATGGATGTAAAAAAAATTTGATTGGCTTCGTAATCCATTTGTGATAACGGATACATCTGTATATGAATTAACTTTGAATGAAGAGAAAATACTAATATCGCGTTCAGTAATAATTGAGATTTAATTTCAAAACATTCGGAAGAGTCAATGAATTCATTTTGGATTAAAATTAGAAGCTATTATTTCATAATAGCCGAAAAGCTATAAAAATATTGTTATAATTTTCTACATCTTATTTGTGTGAACTCGAATATTCAGTATTAAAGAATATAAGAATAAAAAAAAGAAGAAAAATAAAAGGATCGAGACTGTTAAGGTATTCGAATACATTCGGAGTACTTTTTTGACAAAATAACATATTTAAACATTATAAATACTTTTTTAGGACTCAATACCAATAAATGCTAATATTTAACCAACAATATTTAAAATAAATTGCCTAAATTTCACAAAAATCACAATTATAAGTGAAATTTTAGCAATATTTTTGTAAAACTTCAAAGCAATTAGAGAAAAAAGTAATAAATTTATATTAGTAAAAGTATTACCAAAACAAATTAGATGCATTTATCTAGAGAATATTGTAGAATTTTAATGTTTTATTAAAATTAGAAAATTTTAGAGCTGATTGAGTAAAGATTACAAGAAAAATCACATTCTTCATGAGACCATTATAGAAATAACGAGCCCTAACTCAAAAAATATTCATACAATTAGAAATATTTTACTACATTCTCTAGAAAATAGCATAAATATCAGGTTCAAAAAGTTTTATAGAAATACATTTGTAATATTTTGAGTTATCAGACTCGCCATGCTAGATTTCGTACAATTTAAATGCCCACTTTTGGTAGATCAGAGACCCACTTCCGGTTTTTTTAACTTTATAAAATTAATTGTAATGGTCTATAGGTACGTAAAAACAATACGAAATATGTTTTATAAAGCCAAACGATAGTTCTATTCAATAATATAAAAAACAAAAAAAAATCTGTCTTGACCGAATTTGGTCATTTTCAACGTGTTGGGATACCTTTAATGTAGATGACAAAATGAGAGTGTTATTAACATTTTTATGACCAAATATAAACGAAATTATCAAAAATCATCAAGCTCAAATTTCGCATTAAAGGTATTCTTATAATTAATTTGCAATTAATTACTTGATAAACATTTTGTCGCCTCTGTTGTACATGTTATTTTATTTAACATTGAAAATTATTATCATAAACTCTATTTTGAATAGTGTATTATAAATAAGTAAAATTCTTTTAAATTTATTATTAGTGTGCCATCATGTTTTGAAATTGTTAAAAGTGTACCGCAACAAACAAAAGGTTGAAAATCACTGGATTAGAGGGTTTAAATAACATTTCATTTTAACTCACTATACGGGAAACAAATTGTGGAACATGTTTTACGCAATAACAAAACTGCATGATTTTTAATAGGTAGTGAAATCAAAATGCTCTATTAGAGATGAAACATCTTTGAAACAGAAAGAAATGTACTGAGAAAGAATGTATGTCCTATTTAACACAACGTCGGAAGAAAACAATCTTAATAATAATAAAAAAAAAGATTTAATTCCCGAATTGAAAAAAAATTTAATAGGTAAAAACTGTACTTTTTCTGAAAGAAACTTAACCCAGATTTTTTCTTTTCAGCAGAGAAAAAGACAATTCAGCCACAGAGATTAAGGCGGTTTTTTTCAATTAAAATGTAGGGTCAGACCTTGGATGAAGTATGTAGATATTTGCCCAAAAGGAATATTTATTCATAAAGACGAAAAGCATGTAAGAGTTCAAAGGTCGGTGAATTAATTTTTTTTTTGTATAAAAACAGGGCGGAGTGTTTGATGATAAATTGTTTACCAAAGTAATGTTTTAAATACTTTTAGAGCTTGCCCAGAACCATTATCTTAAAAGAGTAATTTTTTTTCCCTTCCTAGAATATACAAGTGTATAGAAGCTTCAAAAGAAATACGTGACATAGAAGAAAAAACTGAAAATATTAAATGAAATTTTAGACTTTTCAACTTAACTCATTCTAATTTAGGTAAAATCGATTTTAAAATGATCAAAAGGAATTGTGTATTGGAAATTATTTTAATTTGTTGTAAAAAGAAAAAATAGAGGGAATTTTTTTTTATTGGATAGCAATATTATATCACAGTTGAAAAGGCATTTTTTATCCACTTTTAAGACTAATAAAAACTTCAGAGATTATTCACATTACATTTATAGTACATTTTATGAATATATGAAATTCCTCGTTCTGTAAGATGGAGAAACTGCGAAATAAAAATTGAGATAGCCGATATCTAGCGACATCTGTTGATGTCCGTAGAAACTACGATGTCGAAAGAAACGAATTGGGGAAGTAATTCCTCTATATTTTTAATACCGATGTCGCAAAACTATACAACTAATTATTGCTATTCTGCCACTTCCATTTTTCGTTATTTTTCATAATATTAATGCAGTGTCCCATCGTAAGTGTTAAGCAAATGTTATATTAACGGAATATTTTAGTAATATTTTTTAATTAGCTTATACATTGTGACGTCTCTCGCGCCTTTCTGATTAACATGACTCCTATGTTCTTTGACGGCCACGATTAATGGCAAAACCTTTCCAACCCAATACCAAGAAGATAAACGAAAGTAACATGTAAATGAGATATACTATAAAAGGATAGCGTGGCAAACCTAGAGGGAGCATAGCATAGATAGCATAATATAGCTTAGCAGGCTCAGAGATTGTAGTGTGGAATCATTCTGATCAATAGCGTGACAAAGCTTAGTGTGAAATCTTGCGGACCAAGAATAGGCAGTCAAGAATTAGCTGCATTGCGGATCAAGAATCTTCAAATATAAAGTTATAGATTATATTCTCTAGGTCAAGGGACCAGACTGGAAAAGGTAATATTAGATATAAGTAATTAGATAAACAGGATTATTTAGGATAATTGAGATAGATGATCTAGTTGCGTGATCTGACTTAAATACGTGATTTACTTTGGGCTCGACTCTCACTTTAATTAATAATTGTCAAAATTAGAATTTAAGTATTATAAGTTACTCTTAATAAAAGTTGTATTAAGAATTATGTCTCATCATTTTGATAATCCCACACCTCTAGCTTACGCGGAACCGGTAAGACATGGTCATCACAGGATGGCAATGTCTCAACATTTCTAAAATTTCGATTATAAGTCTTGTACACATTCAAGGTATATATATATAGATATATCACTTTATATTAGATATTAAACTTCGATTATTATATTGTGGGAAAATTCAGTTATAGTATCATTGTTATATCATGTCTTCTTAACAGTTTCTTACAATTAAAAATGTTAAAAACAAAGAATGATAAAATGTGCTTGGGGGGAAAAATGTGACGCTTAGTTAAAATCTGAATTTGACAAAGGTTTACAGTTTATTATTTGAAAGTAAGTTATTATTTTACGTAATTTTTTTTAACATGCACTCCTTTAGTTTTCATTTTGAATCAAAGTGAAAATATCTTTAGAAATTCTTATATTCATATAATTTCAATTTTAGAAGAAGTTTCACATAATCACTAAAATTTCTATGCTTTAAAAATAATACCCAAAGCATTACTTGGCCCCAATTAGAAATATTTATTTTTCTCTTATCATTATTAAACAAGCATTATTGGTCATGCAACTCGTAGTTATGAATACGAATCAACGAGATCAATACGCATGAGAGAGTTTGTTTCTCTCTCCTAACTTCAGCACCACGTGCAGACTTAAGATACTAACCCTGAAGAGAGAAGCTCTTATTACTCCACAGTAAATCTTTAGTGACAAGAAGATATATTCAAACTCGGGAGTCGATTCGAACATTTTTGGTCATAACGCTTGTGGTTTACATATGAGCGCTGCAAAGCGATAAACTGGAAGTAAATGCTTAGAAAGGAATATGCCACATTTTTTGATTACTTAATTATTGTAGGTTTTAAAACTGAAACTATTTCAAATGCAATAACTGACTTTAATTGAATTTCTAAAAGCTGAAAAATCCACAAAAAAAGTGTTTAACTAAAATGTTCTCCAATTAAAAAAAATTCAAAATATGTTATTACTTAAAACAAATATTTTTGGACTTTCACAGAAAGAGTTCAAGAAAAACTATTCGTCACCCTCAAATTTATGTTATGCAAAGGATTCATTAGCGTGTCAATAAAACTACTATAAACACATTTAAAGCACATCAGCGAAATGAATTGAAACGTACAATGGAATTCTTATTGGGGGTGAAGCAAATTAAACATGTTGAGGCTAAAACTCCTCACGTTGGCATGGTGTGGAAGTTTGGAGAGTTGAATATCAGCTCAGGAGCCGTTCTCATCACTTGACTGAGTTCTACGAGGTCCGTCGCCAGCAGCCCACAGATAGCTTCAAAGTGCAATCAGTCAATTGGTGAAGTTTTTTCATATAAGCATATCAAGATAAAATATAAAACAAAAATTATTGAAAACTATCAGGAGAAAAAACTTGTCTCGTTACTGTTTTAAAAATTTAATTTGTCAATTTTAAACTTATTTTTCTGGTCATTTATAAAGTATTGTTTATACAATGGCGTCAAGGAAAATATTGGGGCCTCCCTGCGAAGTCAGGTTTTGGGCCCAATGCCCTAATACTTACTTGGCGTCAGTAAGGCTTTGAACCTCCTAGAATCCTTGCTCCCCGCCATGCGGGGTTGCGGGGGTGTACGTTTTATGCTATTGTGTTTATATAAATTAAGACATAAATCTATAGGCTAAGAAAAACTAAATTTTTATATGGGTTTTATTTCAGTTTATCCAAAGCTTTTTTTTTAAATTTTTTTTTACTGTAGAAGTAAAAAGCGCGCGTTCCATGCATTTTTCGAAGCGGTTTTCACAAAACGATATTCTCTATATGTTAAAATCCTTTAATATTTTTTTTTTTAAAAATTAAAGCTAACAAAACATCTTTTGTCATACATGGTATTCACAAACAAACGATAGCGCATGCGCGTGTACGCAACACTAATTATTAACCGGAAATACAAATTTTTTATCTATTATAACGAAAGGTAAGAGGCAAACAAATTCAGATAAAACATAAGTAACGTCGCTTAAATAATAGATACTGACAATGGGATTAATAAGCAAAGAAAGACCTTGTAAAATTTAATTTTCCTTTGTTCATTGAAATGAAATACAATCTCTGCTTTTTGCACAGGGAAAGCGTATTATTTCATTTTCATTCCATGTCAGCTTTAAGATTGTAGCATACAACAAAGAACGACACTTTTCTTCGCAAAGATTAAGTGACCTATTTCAGAAAATTAGGTTTTTATTTCTGATAAATATACAAATTGAAATCGAAATGACTACCAAATCAAGGGTAAATGACTTCACTCACTTTTTTTCCCTTCCTCAAGGTCGATTTACTGTCAAAGATATTTCTGGAGGTTTTGCAGTGAAACAAACTCAAGGATCGTTTTCAAAAGTTTTCTTCATTTCATCATTATTTTTGTTGGAATATTTTTTTTTCCTTCACGAAAATGAATGATGGATCATTACTTCTGAAATAAAGCCTTGGAATTTTTTGTTATCTTCTCTAAAAGAAAGAATAGGGAAGTATTTACGGGCGCTATTCGTTTCTTTCTGATAAAAAAAAAAGATTCTTTTTTAGAACGTCTTCCAATTATAACTCCGGAAGAACAAAGAGAATTTGAAAAGCCTGTCTGGAGCTATAGCACTCCTCGACAAATCCTTTTTTTTAATTATTAATTTCATTAACTGTAAAAAAAGTCATAACGAGCTTACACCAACCAGAACAATATTTTTTGAATAAAAGAAGAATATTTGTGAACAATGTTGATGAGAACAGATAATAAATGGGCTATGAATTAACGAATTAATAGACTGTTGCACACATAATAAATTTTTTAAACCAGTTTTTAAGGTACGTCAATGAAACCACTACGCTGATTGAATGAATAGATTATGGTGAGTGCAAATAATGTTAATTTAATTAGAATATAAAGAGCATTACAAAAATTAGCATAAAGGCTGATAGAAGAATAGAAGTTAAATATTCTTCTAAGTGAACAATTAATATCCGTGTTTTTATTTTTTTAAAGAGCAGTTCTTTAATTTGTCCTTTTCATCAATTTGTAATAAACTGGCTATCCCATCCATTAGTGTACGAGAGTTAGAAGGAAAATTAGCCATAGTGAAAACAAACACAATTTATTAACAAGTCTGAACAACCTAAAAAATTTCAACAACCCAAGTTAGGAAATGCACTTAGGGATAAAAATGGGAGCAAAAGCGAGGTAGACGAGATAATTGAATATTTAATTATAAATCGAATCCACTTACTCTTGGCACGTCCTAGCAATACACCTTCTAAATATCTGAAATTGCATTCCAAGTTAATCTACTTCGATCCGACACTATTTCAATTTAAACAGCTAATTGACCAAATCATCAATCTTAAATATTAAGCAAATAATTTGAGAATCACTCTCGACTAGCTTTATATTACTTTACGTTAATCACTAACTTCTATCATTCAGCTCCTAATATCTATCTCCTTCGAACCAGAAAGCTAATCTTTAAATATACGCCTTGTTTTGCATAAGTCACGTCTTCTTCTTCGGGAGAAAGTTTTCAACGGAATAATATTTAAAGAAATAGTTTTTCCCCCAAGAAGATTAGTAGGAGGTAGGCGAAAAGATCCGTTACAAATTGTTGTTTTGTTGTAGTTCTTTTTGATGCCGCCAGATCGAGGCCCGCGAAATTCATCATTGCAAGGGGGGG
>BMAV01010723.1:82191-92863 GCA_019973955.1 Trichonephila inaurata madagascariensis | reverse complement strand
ATACATCTGTAGTTTCGGCCGCAGCCTTGAGCAACATGGAAGTGGCAATATGTTTTGGCTCTGTTTTTTTCTAATTTTGAAGAAGAACAACCCGAAGGAGGGGAGGGGGAATCTCCCACTCCTGTTATCCTATCATCAACCTCTCGAGAGAACTTTCGGCTCGACGAATATTTAGAGTACCATTATGCACTTCATATTGTGATGGGGCTTTATCGCGCCTTCTATTAATCCTCTTGGGGAATCTTTTGGGACAGAATGGCATTTCATTCCAACCTTCTCAAGAAGAAAACGCGATATGCAGATTAGGAATGATTACATATATTGGAGCTTTTGCATTCACGAGGAAGTCGGCTGAAGGCCAGAGAATATTATAGGAGCCATATAGGAGTCGGTTAGAAGCCAGAAAGTGAATAGAATCTGGATCAAGTTGGATAATAATAATATGTAGAAGATATGAAGCTTGGTTGCTAATCGCCTTGCGATATCGGTAATCGATTGATTATTAAAATTTAATTATAGATCAGACTCTAACTAATTAAGGAATCGGCTATAGATAAGGATTCGGAGGTTAATTTATCATAAAGATAGTGAGTAGGATTTAATGCGCTATTTGCTAAGAATTGTTAATTACGTCATATTACTCCTGATCGTTTTCCTCTAATTAAGACTTGTGTAGCATTGTTTAATATTTATTGAGATAATAATAAACTAGATTTATCATGGAAGGTTAGAGTGGTTAATCTTTAATCCCTACAAATCTAAGTCGTGTGGATGAAGAGATGATACTCCAGGGGCTCGGAGTATCACAATATAATTACAAACATTCATGCCTTCTCTGAGATTCGAATCAGGTCTCTCGGCACAACAGCCAGCATTACTAACCATTATCCCTTCTCTGCGACTATGTACCTTCAAAATACAGCAGTAGAAAATAGAAATATGTATACTGCTGGTCATTAAAATTTCCCAGTGTGCCGTTTGAGAAAATTAATGGTAGCGGGGGGGGAGTTAAGAATTTAAATATTTGGTTTATTTACGTCACAGCTATTAATTACAGTTTTATCATTTACATTAAGGTTATTCAAAAAAGAGATTATTTCATCAGAATATGTTTTTCGCGAGGGAGGAAGGAACACAACCGTTTTCTTCGGCGTTTTTCACGGAATCCCTCTCCACTCTTATGGTCTTGGGATGGGGGTGGTTTCTTTCTGACATCTTGAATTACACTCGGAGTTTCCGGCTCGCAGGTGTCCAGCCGTTGAGTTTTCTCCTGTTTGATGTAAAATGACAAGACTCTGCAATTTTTAGGGGTGCATGTGTGCATAGTAACGTTGTTATCCTATCCACAAAAAGAAGCTGATTTTTCAGCAGACTGACGCGAAAACGTCACGACACTTTGAAAGTGGTACACAACAATATCAAATATACATGAAAAGTACAATATGCTGGGATATCAATTCAACGCAGGTAGGAGTAATAACATCTAAAATCTATAAAATGGAATATTGCACAGCGGATTTCTTATTCGGAAGTTGCATTCCGATGCAAAGGTCATTCGAATATATCCGTATGAAGATTATATTATGTCTTATTGAGAAGGAGGAACTTCTGCCAAGGTTAACCAATTTGACCATGGTAGAGTATCGGGAATGCTATTTATCGTTTCACTTTATTAATGACCACAGTGGTCGTGATTTCATGATTGTCAAACTAATATGAAAACAAAAGGTCAAGGAGACCCAAATAAACTACCATGCAGGATCACAACAGCCCCCGACCACTATCACCTTTGAAGACAAACATATAGTCGGTATGGGCTGTAGGATAGTAGACATATCACACTCGTGAGTCACGAATTTGTATCATTAACAAGAATCTGCTAGAAATAATTCCATAATGTCTGCAGCATTACATTGTATCAGCACGACGACCATTCTTGCGGCTTCTCTTGATGATGCAACAGAGAAATGTGCACTTAAATTAGAGCATTGAACGACGATCATGGATAAAAGAAAGTCACGTCGTCTTTTCAAACGATTTCCAGTTCTGCGTACAGCACCGTGATAGACGTATCCTTGTGAGGAGGCACAAAGAAGAATGTTTCAGCTAACATTCATCATTGTCATATAAGGGATAACCTTACAGTTATGGTGTGAAGTTCACTGGATAGCAAACTCAGTCTCATCTTTTTCATATATGAAACGTTACACACACATTTCCAAATGGTTAAACCAATCTTTGAGACCTCCGCAAGAACGGCAAAATGCACGGTCGCATTTTGCCCATGCTGTCCTGACCTTCTTCGATACAAAGGGGGCTCGACTGTTCCTCTAGTCACTAGCATATTTCCAGACGATTCCCTATTCTGTGTACGGCATCGTGATGGACGTATCCATGTGTGGAATTACAGAGGAGAATGTCTCAAGCTTGCATTTTTCATATGAGCCCTGATCTCACAGTAATGTTTGAAGTTCATTGGGTAGCATCTTGTTCACAAATCAACCATTGCATTTCTGACCTTTTTAAGTCCGTGGTTGTACCCCATTCTTCGAGACTAAATGAAACTGCTTTAAAAAATACTCAGTTTCAAGTTACCCGTGCTGCAGTACGGTTCCTGATTGGAGGAGGCGAGTTTCATGCGGACATCTTGTAAAGGTCACCTCGCGACGTCCATTAAAGTTGGAGAGACGGAAGGAAGACTAGCCATATTCAAAATAACTTCAATTTATTCTCAGATAAGAACAACAACACAAATTCAATTAACCAAGTTAAGAGATGCACACAAATACCAAATAAGAAAAGCAATTAACGAGGTAGGCGAGATACGAGAAGACTTTAAATAATCAGATCACTTACGTCAAGGCAATAGCTTCTAATTCTTTGCAATCTAATCTAATTTGATTCCTAGTCGACAAATTGTCAACTTCAATATTACAATAATCAGTTACGAAGTATCCACGCCTCGCTTCACGTTTAATCAATCACTGCTAGCCGTTAGCAGTCTAACCCCTCTCTCTTTCTAACCTGAAAGTTTAATCTTTATCAGTGGCTTAACCGAGAATACTAGGCTACCCCTGCAAAGTCGGGTTTTGGGCCCCCAACCGCATTTTGCAAAGGATCGCAAGACTATAACATAACATAGGCTTTAGGGCCACCCGCGATGCGGGGGTGTACATTACGACACTGATCTTTATATACAAGTCTTTATTTGCATAGTCACATCTTCTTCTTCGGGAGGAAGCTTTATAATATAATAGTTTTTAAAGACCCAATATTTCCCAAGAGAATTATTATTTAAAATAACGTGGATAGACTTGTCACAATCTATTGATTAATAACGGCAATATATGGCAAGTACTGTTTAGATCGAACGTCTGAATACAGTTGATGTAAAAGTTTTCGAGATGGGCAACAAAAGACATCGGATCTCCATGACAATGTCCACTCACACATCTCCTATGAAACCAAGGCAACTAAAAAAATCTGTTGGGAAATGTTAGAACACTCCCCATACAGTCCATATTTGTACCTTTGTGCCTTCTAGGCCTTTAAGTCACTAAATCAGAATTACGTTTCTTTTTTTGACGATGAAGTTGGGCAGGACTTCTTCAAGAATCAACCACGTTATTTCTAGAGAGAAGACATAGATCTGCTACCGAAATAATGGGACCTGTGTTATAGCCCTCAGAGCGTTTTCTTTTGTTTTCCAATAAAATCTTTTTTTTTTATTGAATTTGTCCACTTTTCATTTGGGCAACTCTTGCATACATACAGGTAAAATAAATTTTTAAGAACTTTTGTAGAAGTGTGTTAAAAAATGCAATGGTTAATCAAATTTTAAAATCGGGATTATATATATAACAAATGTGCGTTAAAATGTTTTATTACGTGTAAAAAAAGCTTCTTGAATATATTTAATCAGTCAAAGGGCTTATCATTTTACTAATGGGTCTAATTCGCAGGTATTTATATATACATTTCATTAATATAATGTGTGTAATAAAAAAAAGAAAGCCCAACAAATATCTTGATCGTCATGTTGTAACAAAAATTTACTACATCTGTGAAGATTTCATAATACAAAGCATGTATAAGAGATATTTATTGAAGAGTTCTAAATTTTGTCTAGGATTCATTAAAAGAGAAATTTAATTTCAAACTGTATTTTGATTTCAAAATATGGCAACAATCCGTTGAAGTTTTTTTTTTTTAAACGTATGACGATAATACATGAAAAATTTAATGTAACGTTTGTTCATATTTTAAGAGTTGCAAAAGTATACCGTAAAATCCGGCGTACACAGCGCGCACATTTAACACTGAAAATCAGATCGAAATTTACGGTTGAGCGTTATGCGCCAGGTATAAGAATGGTCGTTTTAAAAAAATGAAAGAAGAGATGAACACGTGAAAAATTAGGCTCCAACATACATTGAAATACTGTTTCTTTAAAACAAATGATACATCTTATGAATTAAAAAAAGGGGGTTTTAATTTTAGAGAGAAGTACACTATTTTTTCAAAAGCCTGGTATAATATCTCGAATAAATAACTTCAAAACATAAGAGCACTACATAAGTACAATTCAGGATTCTTTGTAAAAAAGGGGGTGCGCATTATACGGCGAATATATCTAGAAGTTAAAAAATACAGCTGGAAAGTATAGATGCACGTTACATGGCGGTGCGCGTTATACGCCGGATTTTACGGTATTTAGTTTTGCAAAATACAAATCTAACGAAATATGTACAAAATCCGCTTTTCCAACCTAACTGTAACCTGCAAAACTATGTATTAGAATATTTCTTAACAGAGTCATAGAGTTTATGAAAAACAAAAACTAATTCAAAAATTAACAAAATTGACATTGTTTCGCTTATAGCGAAAAACTGAAATTCGTAAAAACTCGTAAATTGGAAAAAACCATTGCAAAATTCGTAAAAACATTTCTTTATTATCTCAATTTTGTTTTCATTCCAACTTCTTTTTAATGGTTGAACTATATTTGTCTCTTCATCAGTTAGAAGAACATCATTGCTATATTCAATAAATAAGCATCGAATTTTTTTATTTTAAAACATTGAACAGAAATTTATAAAAATTAGATGGACTTGAAATGCATTGACGAATACTAAAGTTGTTTGTCTAAGCAAACACCAATGAAAGATCAAGACCGTACCTTTTCAAAACAAACTAAATAGTGCCCTATGCATTTTCTTTCATCTTTCTGTTGTTTAGTTTCATTCAAGTTTACTTAAAGAAACGTGCTATAATTCCAGATGCAAATTTGATAACACGATTCATGTCGTGCATATAAAACCTCGTAAATTAAACAAACACTTAACACAAGTACGCTTTTTTTTTTCGTTCTATTTTGCAACAAAATTTTGCTTATTGTTTGAACCGCTCGAGTTATGATTTCGAAATGAGTATGTGTGTGGTTATTCTATTTCTGTTTATTTTTCATGACATAATGGATTACATAAACTTGCGTTGTTTAAATTGACATTAACTGGATCTTAGAGCAGATAAGTGTCAAAATGATTTATTGCGTAAAAAATAAGCAGAAGGTTAAAAGTTTAATAATTAAAATTAAAATGGAGCTATACTGTAGCTATTGACGAGATATAATACAGAGAAAATTTGACAATAATCTGATATTTTAAATAAACTTACGATATTCATAAAAATAAAACTATTCACTGCAAATTATTACTTTAATAAGTTAGTAAAAACTATTAAATTACTTCAGTAGGAGTAGCACACACACACACACATATTAAATGTGCGCTAAACAATTACGTTGCCACTAAACTACCACGGTAATTAATATTCCAGAAAAGCGACCAGACCAGAAAATGATATTTATTATTTTTTCTTAAATATAGGAAATAATTGTATGGAAGTAGTTAAAAATTAAGTAAAAAGGAAGATAAAGAAGGCTTGAATTAAAATTGCAATTAGTATTTCAATACATTTATTACAAGAATAAAAATATTATTTCTAGCAGGCGATAGCTAATCATATAACTTTGAAAAAAAGAAATCATTTTGGTATAAAAAAAGGACAGTTTTGACAGACGATAATTTTCATCTCAAAATAATATTCGCTTAAGAATAAACAAATCCTCATTATATTGAAAGGCTTTTTGTCTAACGAGTTTTTAATGTTAAACTTTTTTTAGTGTTATTGTTTCTACGTTTAAATCAAATATTACGAAATTTTTATTCTTTTTTAATTTCGTCGTTTTGTGTCATTTTATTTTGTTCCATTGATTCTACTACTTTTGGCAAACTCACATTATCATCTTTCCGAAATTTATAGAAATTTTTGTAATATATAGCAGATATATAAAACTTGTATCTTCTATAATTTTTTTATAAACTACCTTTTAAAGCAATCGACGAGAAATATGGTAGATTGAACTACAAGGGGAAATTAAGGAAGATACCGTTTCGAGGCAGTGTGCGGAAAAAATAATATAATTCAGTTATATAATCATTGATAGATTTAATAATATTTACTACAGGTATCTTTTTCTTTTAATTACTTGCATTTGTAGTAAATATATTACTTTTTTTCCCTAAAGAAGATGCTTATATTTGTTTTATTTCTCTCTAATTGAAAGTTTCAAATATAAGTAATAAAACGAGAAAACAATTGAGTTTCGAGTTTGACTCTTCTTGCGAATTTCTAAAACGACTCCTGAACATTCATTTCTAAAAATTATCAAAGAGAATCCATAGAAACTTAATGTCAGACATGATTTTGAACCTTAATTTCTAAAAAGCGTATAAATGAGTAATTTTCTTGATATTTAGTATCACTTGAACTGTTTTAAGAATATTATTACAATAGAAATTTATTTCAATACAATTTTTTTTGGCAAAAAATGAAGGCAAAATGACACAGTTTCAAACCATTCTCCTTTACGAAAAATTTCTCTATAATAATAATATTTTGTTTATATATAGCTAAGACCTACACAGAGAGTGAACTAGGTTTTGGAAATACATAATTCCAGGTGGATTTATTCATATTTAACACACCAAAATGGAGAAATTGGAAGAAAAAACACCAATTACTATTTCAATTGATGGTAACTCTGAAAATGATGTGAATGTACAAAACATTTAATTCAGGCTCTGTAGTGAAATCTTAACATATATAAGCGAAATATTATTATTATAGAAGCATTTTCCAGAAAAAAATAATGTGATATATTTAATTTACTTTCTTTTTACTACGATATTGATATTTTTCTACTTTAAATTAGAAAAAAAAATAGGTTAAAAAAAGTTTACAACTATTATCGATAAATATGCTAATTAGAAATACAATAATTTTGCTGTTAAATTAGAAAAAAATTAAAGTTCGCGATTTTTTTAAGTGAACAAAAGCTATTCTATCAAATGTACGGAAATAATGAATGAATTTAATTAAAAATACGAGGTTATACACTCATTCTATTTTCTGTAATTAGGTTATGTAGGTATGATATCACACTTATATACTTGTACATAATTTTGTACTAATACACAATAGCAAAAATTATATATTTTTAAATCATCTAAGAAGTTGATCAGACATTTGGAAGATGCTTTAAAGTAAGTGTAATATGTAGTAGGATTCAAAAGTTCCCGGACTGAGTCTATAACTTAAAAAATATTGCCAGTTAAATTGCTGAAACACAACTTCCTTCGAAATAAGACCCTTGAGTAATAACACACTTTTGCCATGACTCGTAAAGGTCATCGAAACATTTCTGAAATCCATTTTTAGCCATGTCCTTTAATTCAGCCAGCGCGCGCATGATGCACTTTTAACTTCATCTGCAGATTGGGCTTCGTTTAACATGCGAGGAACGATATGTTGACACGCCCTCTACATGTTAAGATCTGAAGGAGGAACATTCGATCTGAGTAAGTTCCGTTGCGAACGCGAGTACTTTAGCGATCATGCCAAAACGATCGTCTTCGCGTGATGGTTAGTACTCGTCTATATAGATATCACACCGCCACACTCCCTCGTGCCAGTGATTCAACGAATAGGCGAACGAACGATACCATATTCGTGGCGAGTGTGTGAGAAGTTGCGTCACTTTGTGGGTTGTGTCATTCGTGCGTGACGGCTTAAGAGTTTGCGTCATGTGTGAGACGGCTTTGTGGTTGAGTGACGGCTTAATTGCGTCATTTGTGTCTGACGGCTTGGTTGCTTTTGCGGTGGATAGATGGCGACACGACTGCGGCGCGTGAAAGGTGCGGTTCTCTTTCCACGGCCAGGGTCACCGATGAAGGAGGAAGATTCTATCTGAGTACCTTTCGTTCCGAACGCGAGTACTTTAGCGATCACTTCCAAAACGATTGTCTTCGCGTGATGACTAGTACTCGTCTATATAGATATCACACCACCATAGATCCTTAAGCATTCCTAAGGACTCTTAGTCAGTATCCATTGACATGTGGTAGCCCAACTGATTCTGCTATTGTATGAAGTCTGTTTTTATGTCCGCCGCTGAAACCGTTTCGATGTTTTCAGCGATGCGGGAAGTCTGTGGACGTCCATAACGTTTGTCATCTTCGACACTTTCCATGCCTTCTCTGAAACGTTGATACCTTTCAAAAGATTGCGTTCGCGATAATGTATCATAGCCTTCCACCTACTTCAAAATTTCGAAAGTCTCCGTAGTACTTTTTCCCAAACCAACACAAAAATTACTATTCATTATCCGCTGAACAAACGCAATTTCTTTATATCGCCGACGACTAAATGCATCCGCCTATAAAATACGACGTCGTGGTGACCCACCGACCACAAGATTTGGAACAAACTTTTTTTAGAAAAGGGGAAGAATGCAATAACACAAAAAGGTTATTATAGTAGCTCTACTGCAAAAATTTTCCACGCTATGAGCTCTATCCGGGAACATTTGTATCCGAACTATTATGAACTATTAGTAAATGCGTCAATAACAGTTGCTACTGATACTCTTTAATCCAGTGTGTTTTATTTAAAAAAAATTTTTTTTCGAACTGGTTGCTGGAGGCAAAAGCTGTTTGGTTAACTATAATAATAACAAAACAATGAAAATAACCGTTTAAATACGTCATAAATGAAAACAATTCTTAGAAATCAAGACTCACAAACACTCTAATTTTTTTTCCCTTTCCAATGGAATTTCAAAAAGAGAGCAATCAAACATATTTATCATTAAAAGGAAGACTCTTTGAGCAGTATTCCTACTTTACAAAGTACATGTGCCCTAAAAAGGGGGGGGGGGAAGCAAGGAATCGAGATTCTTCCTTAATACAACAAGCAATACAAACAGCATTCGAAACAGAAACGTCATTTTCTTAACCACTGTCTTGTACGTCACTTTATGTTTACGATCCGCTATTCATTGATTCTTTCTTTTTCTCACGTGCATTTATCGTACGATACGAAATTATCAGGCTATTTTTTTTGCTATGTATTATTTAATTTTAATAAGGCATTTTAAATTATAAGAACCATGATAGTAATCGAGAACTGATTCCGGAAGTTTTATCTAGAAATAAAAATTCAGTTGAAGTGGATATAATTTCTTAAGGTATCCGACTACGTTCGGAACAGTGATTTTAAAAAGCGCATAAATGGATAATTTTCATGATATTTAGTGTCACTTAGATTATAATACATGTATAAAATTGTTTTAAGAATAGTATTACAATAAAAAAATTATTCAAGTACAATATTTTGACAAAAAATGAACATAGAATGACCCATTTTCAAAATATTCTCCTTTTGTGAAAAATGCTTCTATTATAATAATATTTTGCCTGTATATAGCTCAGACATCTGTACAGAAGCTCAACTAGAATTTTTGAAATATATAACTTAGAAGTGGGTTTATCCATATTTTACGACAACAGAGGGGAGAAATTTTAAGAAAAAAAACGCCGATCGTTATTTCAATGGGTGGTAACTCTGCAAATAATGTGAATTTTTCAAAAATTATAGTTGAGCCTCTGTACAGAGGTTTGAGCTATATACAGGCAAAATATTATTATAATAGAAGCATTTTTTACAAAAGGAGAACATTTCGAAAAAAGGTTATTCTAAGTTAATTTTTTGCCGAAATTTTGTATTTAAATAAATTTTTTTTGTCAAAATGTCCTTAAAACAATTTTATACATGTATTCTAATCTAACAAGGAGAGGGCACGACTAAGGAAATTCATTTGGGATCGAGACTTGGTGTAATAGTAGTACTCTTTTAGGGTGTTCACCCCTCAAAGGAATTCCGTCGAATGGCCAGTCATTTCGGAGAAATCAGGCTTCGAAATTCATGCTTAGCTTTTATACAATTAAATTTTAATTTTCCGAAACGAGTTCGTAGCTTGATTGGTAAATCGTCTGCTTTCTAAGCTGGAGGTTAGGGTTCGATTCCACGCGATCAACTTTTTTTTTCTTCAATTCATTTAATTATTTTTTTAAATTAAATAAATTTATTTATGAAAGGTTTATTAAATATTAAATGATATTTTTTGTAATTATTTTGTATTTTATAAAATAAAAAAATTACTTTGATTATATAAATAATTATATTAAATTTTATAAATATATTTTATATTAATAAATAATATTTATAATAAAATATATAATAAATATTAAATGATATTTTACAAAAAAAA
>BMAV01010723.1:56610-70054 GCA_019973955.1 Trichonephila inaurata madagascariensis | reverse complement strand
GAACTTTCACCTCCCCCCCCCCTTGAAAAATTTATGTGTGCATTACTGATTTAGTGCAATGGTTTTTTTTAAAGTGTACCTAAAAGCAAAAAATTATGCTTTGGAGAAAAAGTGAACAAGTAAACTTTTGTAAACGTTTGATTACAGTTTTGTCAATTTCTTTTTCATATTTTGAAGTTATTTTATCAAGGCACATATAAGTATGAAATATTTTTAGATTCAGAAAAACATGCACTATTTTTTAATACTAAAATTGTAAAATCGATTTTTTGAATGTGTATGATGTCCTGTTTCTCTTAGATTGCATATTTTTCTAAATAAAGTTTTCAAATTTTTCACAAGTTATTTTTAACCTCTTTATCCTATAAAATTTTGATAATTATAAAAAGCATAATTTATAAATTTTATACATTTTTCGTGGTAAACCATACACTACATATAAGACAGGTAGGTACCTTTCCAAAAAATTAGTTCAAAAATGATTACATCAATTTGATATGCAGTTCAAACGATCAACGAGAATTTTTCAGAATTCAAGAAATGAAGGTAAAATATTCATTTCCTTCTTGTAGTTAGTTATCAGCCGGTTCCTCGCTCAGAGCAAACGAAAACTCGAAGTCAACATAGCAAGTTGGCAACCGGCTCTCTTTAGCTTCCCCGCTCCCTCAATCAACTCATAACCTCCCCCCTCCCGCGCTACACATCACGCATACCTACGCGTTCCCGTCGACCAATCAGCGGCTCCCTCACATGCCTTACCTGTCTTTCAACTCACACAGCCAATGGAGCACCTCAATGTAACCTGGCGTTCGGCAGAGACACCTGTTGACGTTAGCAAACTTTTTTCACGAAAAACAGCCTCAATCGAATCTCGTATCGTAGGCTCTCGGTAGTACTGTCCGCGGCAAAAATCTTTTTCGGCTTGTAAATATTTTTGATGTGTGTTTTTGTATGTGGTGTGTGCAATTACAGTATTTTTGTGGAAAGAAACAAAAAGCTGTGTGACTAAATCTGGATTGTTGTGAATACCTGACTGCAATTTAAAAAAAGATGCGAGGTTAGTTTCTTTTAATTTTACTTTTTGCACATTTATTCCCTAAGTTTTCTCCTACGCTGTTGGCCTATTTCGTAAAGAAAACGTAATGAATCATTCATTCTGTGCGGGTACTTAACTTTGCCGCCCGTATGCATTAAAAATTTTTTTTTTTGATTTGCCGTTTGTATTCATTCAATCTATTTTGAAATGTAAATGTTTAATGCACGACTCGATCGAAGTAGTAGTTCTTGAAGACTTGAGAATTTCAGAAATAAATTTATTCAAACATTAAAATTCGAAAAAATAGATTTGTATTCTTATGAATCAAAATATATTTTTAATAAATAAAGGTATATTTGTTTTAATTATTAACTTATATCTTTAAAAATGTAAAGTTTTATATTCAAAAAGAAGGATGGCAATGTTTATAAATTAAATAGTTTTAATGTTCCAAAATTGCAAACGATTTTTTCTCAAAACTTCTTATAATACTTTCAAATGTTTTAGATGTTTGGGTAATTTCGATTCAATGAGCCAGAGAGAAAAATAATTTCTAAAATTGATTTAAAAGATTTTTTAAACATCTTGTACCAATTTTTAAAGATATTATTGTTTAAATGATCCTTAAAATCGAATTTCAGTTTCGTAAGTAAAGTGAATAATTATTTTAATATTAAATTGTCATCGGATTTGAGAAGGAATAGTGAATTTGTTTGGGAATTAAAATTTAATATTTATTGGATATATTTACATACAATCAAAGGCATATTTACAGAATATTTCGGCCACATTTGGATTGTAATAAGAATATGAATTATTAACGCAATTTTTCTTTTATTTATTTTTAAAAATTCAAAATTCATGATAATATTTTATAGTTTCAATACCACTTTTAAGATACTTGATTTAATTTTGAAGCAAAATTTGTTTGAAATATTTCAAAAGAAAATGTTTCTTTATTATTAATCATTTGAGTCATGTTGTTTATGCTTTTTAAAAATTTTATTCCAGTGCAGTTAAGTTTTCTTTAGATGTAAATATATAAATTTATAATTATTGCCAGACATTTGATAATTCTTCATAGTTTCATGAACCGCATAAATTTCAGTTCAGAATAAAATTTTAAAATTTTACTTAATTTTTCAATTATGAAAAAAAGCTGGTTTCTTTTGAATTAATATCTTTGCATTCTTGTTTTTTTTCTTTTAAAAATTCATTTGGATTGAAAACTACAGTTTTATGATTAAATTTTAAGACAGATAATAAATATGGAATAGTAAGAATAACAACAACAAACCCTTTGAAATATGGAATATATTTTTGCAATTCTTTCAGTATTTGACTATATTTACTGGAAAAATAACTCATACTCTATAAATCAACCAAGGGATAAAGCTTTTTTCTCTTCATTTTTTGTATTGTACGGCTATGTGGGCGTGGCTTGACGTTCCAAGGTCGGGGTTCGGTTCACAGGTGTAGAATTAATGCTCGATTAGTAAAGCACAATGCTTCATTGAGAGTGGTAAAATTCCCTTGTAAAGGCTGTTAAATGATTTATCACTTCCTATAAATACTCGAACTTTTGTAGAAATAATTATTCCGCTGTCTGATGTTTTATATTCTGAATTTTGATCTCATATTTTGGAAACGTTTAGTGTTAGAAATATATAAATATTCCAGTTAGAAAAAAAATGTTTTTCATTTGTATTGTGTTTTTTTATTTTATTGTATTATGATCTATCCTAACTGATTCGTTACAGAATGGTTTTACAATATCTTTTCTGAATCATGTAAGTTAATGATTTTCTTTGGAAGTTTAAGTTAATTTATGGTACATTTATATAAGCATTTAATTAATTTTAAACGTAAATTTTTTTTTTCTGAGTATTGTTAAATATTTTTTCTGTTAAGCTGTATTTTGAGTCATCCTCAAAGTATTTCTAATGAAAAGACGGTTTTTTTTGTATTCAGAGTGATCTTATACTTTAAATTTCACATGCACTATCATAAAAATGTTTTATATCCTAATAAATTCAAATTATCGCATGGATGGAATGAATTTATAATGCTAACAAAAATTTCAGCTAGATGAGAAGGGAGCAATAACTTCAAATAAGTTTTAATAAACATTCGAAATCTAGATAAAGATATTTTCATAATATAATTCTTATATATTCAATAACTGCCGTTTGTAGTAAAATATACACGAAAAAAAAAGATTTTAAAAAATAAAATGGGTTTAATAAATAGTAGTTTCAATTTATAAAGTGTGCGGAAAAAAAGATGGCTGTTTTGTAAACATTATAGAAAAAAGGGCAAAATTTTTTCCCCTTGCAAATTATTTTTCCTTGTGAAATGAAGCACGGATGCAAATTTTTTTGAAAAAAACAAGATGCAGCGATAAAAATAAATCTATATCATGCGAGAAATGCTAATATGTATTTAAATACATTCTTAGGTTGATTCAATAGATACGCTCGAAAGAAGCATCCCCCTTCCTACTTAAGATAATACTTTGGTTTCCATCTCAAACTCATTGATATTCCATTCTTTAATTTTTAGACAAATAATGTTTAGATGTTTTGAAAAAACAAAAACAAATTCTAAGCTTTTAAAGATTTTCGTACTAAAATATCCCACCTTTTTGAAATACTCGTATGAAATATATCAGAGTTTAAGTGATATATATTAATCAATAAGAACATTTAAAATTTCACTTTTTAAAATTTATTTTATGTATCACAATATTTAAAAAACTTATTTTTTACAAAAAAATTTAATTTTTTTTTCTAATTGCTTGTGTTATGTCGCAGGCTATAAGCTTGTTTATTTGTATTGTATTTTATTTGAAAGTATTTTTTTTTACCTAAATTTAGTGCCTCAAAAACAAATTTCGATATCTTAACTTATAAACTTTATAATCAATTTTAAAGGACATCAATAAATTTTTATAATCTCTTGTATATCATCTTTCAAAGTAGTTTACTGAAACCTTGGAGAGTTATACAATTAATACGATTTGGTCCTTTTTGTTTGATCGTATAAAATTTTTCATTTTAATCTGAATTTTCAATTACATGACATATCTTTTTATTCTTTTAATATGGGGTTTTTATTACATTTAACTATCTTTTTTGAATTTAGTTTTCTATTTAAATCGGTCTTTGATAAACCATACAAGAAGTCCAAAAATATTCTTAATAAAGTTCATTCCAATTTTCGATTCAAAGATTTTCTTTTACGTTGCTATCCTTTTTCATTTCATTACTATATCACGGTATAGTTAATATTATATTTCGGTTTTGATTCCTCCAAAAACCGGAAGTAGTTGCTACATGTCCAATTCAACTGTCTTCTTATTCCTCATGTAATGTAGAAATCAGATAAATGATTCAGGTGTCGACTTTGTCACTTTACGATGAAGTGGAATTACAAGCTCTATTGTCTATAGCTATTGAGAAGATTGGGTGCATAACTAAATATTAGTGCCTTATGGATTGTTGTGGTTGACTTCCTAGAGTTAAAATTGATTCAACTCCCGGACGGTGATTTAGAATAACACATTCCATTATTAATAAGCTTTTATATAACACTAATGCGTCATAAATTAAAAGCCGTGTCAAATCGGCTATTTATTCTGAAAATATAGTTCTAGATCTTTCCCTAAATAAAAAATGTAAAACTAAAAGCCAACATAACTTTTCAAAAAAACCTGAATGGGTTTCTTTCAAAAAAATTAGAACGTCGTTACTTTAAAATGTTTTGTATTATTATAATATATATATTTATGTATATAGACCCTTTATAAATAAGGTGACCAGTTTTTTTTTACAATGAAAAAGAGGACGAAAAAGTTTCAACATAAATATATAAAACATTTTATGAATTCAAACAAAATACGCTAATTACGCTTATATCCCTTTTAATTATTTACTTAAACGAGTATTTTCTCATTGAAGGATTTTTTTCCCGTCAATATATCATTTTCTTATACATTGGAAATTTCGGAGCAAAAAATATCCTTCATACTGAATTTTACGTTAAGTACTGCAGCTAAAATATCAACATTCAATCTAGATTTCTCACTTGTCTAAAAATTATTACCAACTGAAAAAACTCTTTCAACTGCAACATCTTTTCCAATGCAGCGCAGCGTAAATTCAAGAAGAATAACTAAATTTTCATATGGAAAGTGTTCATGTTTGAAATGGTTAAGTATTACCACCCATCTTTATCAATTTCAGCATATTGATTTTTCAATTGTTTCAATATATTATAATTTAAATATACATTGTCTTCCAATTTCTTCAGACAATTGTCATCGATTTTAATATCAGGCATTTCTTTCCATAAAAAATCAACACAGTTTTTTATATCTGTCCAACTTGCATGAAGTCAAAAAACACCATTGGAAACTGTTATTTACTGTGGTATTTGTCTCAGACCTTTCTTCGACGTATTGGAAACATGTTTGGTTCGTCTCTGAATACAGATATTAACAGATCAGTTTTAAAATATTGAAAGGACAACCTATAAAAGGAGGACGGTTGGTCACCTTATTATAAAGGAGCCTTAAATAAAAGTCGAACAACCAAACGTTTGCTTACCTGCATTTTCAGAACCGACATAACTATTCTCGCCAATTCACAAAATCGCCAACCCATTGGCGACTTTTTGTGGGCTGGCATAGGAGTATTATCCAAGAATACCAAACCATTTTATGAGTATGCGACAAAACACTTTGATACATTTATTCTAACGACTAAGACCAATTTTAACGGATCAAAATGCAAAACCATCAACTTCCTTCAAAAGCCTCTTAGGGAGGGGGCATCAAGGTGTGAATGCATATTTTACCCTACCCCGTCTTTCCGTCATTGCATAATTTCCAGACACATCCTGAAACGTCGAGACGCAACTCATTAGCTAAGCAAGAGGATCGTCATTGCCAATGCAAAGTTTGACGTTCGCGAAGGCATGACGAATACGAAAAAAGATTCACTGTGCATGGAATAGAATGTTTTCTTTATAATTTTACGCATAGAAGATTTCACGAAGCCTCCGTGCTGCACCACTATCAGGTCGTAAAGTGAACAGAATTCGTTCCGTGGCTACCGTGGAAAAGAAAGAAAAAGGATGAAATGGAAATTGCATTTAAATGTTTGCGTAAGATAAACTGTTATAGATTTATGATGTATTACGCAAACGCTCGTGTTAGAAAAGTTGGCTTTTGAGATTTTTACATACACACGCGCGGTGGAGAATTTTGAGGAATTTGTTTACTTTTTTCGAATACATTTGTTCAATGAAGTGAACGACGAGTATTATTCGATTTTGTTAAATTGAGCATGAAGGAATCGATAAGTAATAATCAGGGATGGTTTTAAAAAAATATATTTTGCTTTTGAAACCTGTAACTGGAACTATATTTTTGAGACGTAAGTTTACCATAGGGTTCACATTTAAATATTTAATAGAATGAAATGTGTGTGTGGCAATGTATGGTAATCGAGAAGCTATGACATTGAACTCATTTTCGAGGCGATGTTTTGCTGGAGCCGAGTGTTCAAACCCCGATTCTTCTACAAGCCCTTTATTCAGAAATTTTTCGAAGGTCAATGGTTAATTGTTTATTGATGTTGCACTTGGAAACAAGATGAAAACTATTGGCGACACAAATTCATACTTTCCAACCACAATCAAGTGACGAGATCGAAACCTGAGCTGGCATCCTACTCTTCGAATTTCCACACCACACCACAGTGAGTACTAGACATATTTAATTGTATCAAACCTACTACACGATAGGTCTTCAATGACATGTAGACTTGAATCAACGTTTTTGCCCACGAGTTTGCTATTATCCCCCCCCCCCTTCTCGTCTATCTGAAAGTCTTCATATTGGTATTGTGCAGATGGGGAAAGTGGAAAACCAACTTGTGTGGGTGACGATCTCGTCACTTGACAGTTGTAAATAATGACGAGGCACAATGGATATGATTAGCAGATGTTTTTGTTGTGAAGAAGAGTCGAAAGAGGCAATTATTACATCAAATAGCTACAACAGTGTTCAATAAACCAGCATGGAATGAAACAAATTACAATGTATCATTAAATTAGATAAATTGTTTGAAATATTAATGTATTTTAAATATTGAGAAATATATAATATGTAATCACAGAGGTTTTATATGTGAATCTAAACGTATTTCATGATTTTTAGATGATAGCTTAATAGAGTTTAAAGTATATATATATATATATATAATATAATCCATAATAATGTATACTAATAGTTACAAACCTAAGTAGAACTAGTCAGAACAGTAAGAAATACTAACCACACACACACAGTAGTACAATAGTAAACCTTTGGCCTTAGGAACCAAGGTTGTAGTTTTAAACATGTTCTTTGGCCAGCCAACCTTCACCTGTAATTTGCCTATACACTAGGTCATAGGGAAAGGAAGAAATATAATATAAATATCTAATTATTACCTAATAAAATACACTAATACTTATTAATAATATATAATGATTAAATTCAATAGACTTCTTACAAGTTTCGAGAAAAAAATTTTGTAATAAAAAAACTGGAAGATAAAACTACGTGAGAACACAACACCTAGTTTATGTTTCTCGCCAATACTAAAGGAAGTAATAGCAGTACTGCATAAAAGTACAAGATTAATACATTATATTACACAGATGTATAAAGACTATGATGTGAGGTCACGAATTCTCCTCCAAATTATAGATGAGAAGCAAAAAGTGTTGTATCATATTTTCTATTTGTTTTTTATGATAGAAAAGTAAACAAAGAATTTTTCATGTTTATGGCTATATTAACTGAACAATTATTTTTTGTCTGATTTAGTTTGGAACACACAAATATGAATTAGACATTTCTTAGTTAAATTTTGTCAACGATCATTTCATCTGCTTCACATTTCAAGGAAATTTTCATTTAACTTATTAGCATTTGGGCATGTTATAAAATATATAATCTAGTTAATGTAATCGAAGATAGAAATTGAAAATTCCTCTACCTTAAGGAGCATACATCTAATTTATAAAATATATCTCTAAAATTTAGTGTTTTTCAAGTCATTGAATACTTATTTGGTACACACAAGTGTGTATGAAATTATTCAATATTTATTTAGGTACTCACGCATTAACTCGCTGACTAACAAATTGAATACAATTTTGCAGAATGCATGAATAACTAAATTTAAATGACTTCTTAATACTTCAATTTCATTATTTCCACACAAATAAGTAAGTTTGTATATAAAATATCTACCAACTACATCATTTAGGCGTCAGTTTGCATGTTTTTAACTATATATGGTACCCTTTAACAATCTTTTTTCCTGTAGCTTTGGAAATACTGTTTTATGTCCTCTTCCTTAAAATGTTAATCCCAAATTCTAATTATTTTTCTCAAAAATCATAAGGAAAATAAGATTTTCTAAACAAGAGGTTTTTGTATTCGAGCATGCGTAGGAATGTTTCTTTATTGGCTGTATATCATGGCATTTGGCGACGATTTTTGATTTGCCAAAAATGGTCGACAGGTTAATGCGTAAATGCATTTAATATTTATTCATTTAAGAATCGCAAAATTTGATGAAAAACGATAAAAAGTAACAAAAATTTGATTTTATGAAATACATTGTATACTTTATATAACATTGATTGAAAATATTTATTCATTTAATTTGATGATACCTAAGCCTATATACTCTTCTTCTAACTGAGCTGGAAAAAAAAAATAAATGAACGGCAGGAAATAAATGTAAGACGAGATGTAACAATTTATTAGATACAGATTAATTTTTTTCGCTACATGCTTGTTAAAAAGATACTAAAATAAAATAAAAATATTTTTCAATATATTTTCTTTAAAAATTGGTTAAATCAGGTTAAAAAAATTAACCGAAACCTTTCAAGTCGACCCCTCTTAACATTCGGTTTTATTACGAATGCAGAATATGTAATGAGTAATTTGAGGAACCAGTGATGGGGATTTTACCGTCTCTAATCCGACCCGCGATAAGAAGAGGAAGTGGTCATCCTTCCTGCAATAACAGGTCATGGTCATCTCGTTTTTCTCCAGTTACGCTATCGCAGGTCTTTTGAAAGTGGAGGCCGCTTACCGAGGAGAATGGGGTGATTTCTGCTCCATCAAGGTGATCACTCCTTTCAGTGAGTCACTTTTCGATTTGAAGGATCCTTGGTTTTGCATCACTTCGTTTAGCACCTATTTTATATCAGTGCATGGACATGTGAAGAGTGGGATTTAGCATGGCCGTAAGCCTTTTATGTAATTTTGATTGAGGTCACTATTAAAAATGATAAAATCTTGATCAGATTATAGGAACACCTGGGAACAGCAGTAGCCTGGTAGAATAACGGATTCGCGAAACGGGTTTGATTATCATGTTTTTAAAAACTATCATAGTTGCAGTGGCGCATATCGGGGGGATCCCCAGGTCCAGACCCTTCCCATAGCCCTTGATTTTTTTTCCGATTGATTATAATCCTATGTATCTCGAACGTAAAAGTTAACTAAGCATTTGTTATTAATAATTAATTTTATTACTGAATGCCATTTATTTATTCTATAATTAACTTTTTTTGTTTCTGAAAATCGACAAAATCAAAAGAATATGTCGGAAGGTGTATTGGAGGATGATACAAGAATGGTTGGTCGCTGTAGTCTAGTGGTTATAGTCATGAACTCGTGACCTGCGTATCACGGGTTTAAATCCTCATGCACTAAAGAGCCGCCGTGTAGAAGGGGCTGATGCAAGTTAAACTTGTGGAACTCAAAGTCCTCCTGTTGGTGTGGTGAGGTAATATGCAGAAGGTGTGCGTGTGCGCTAGGCCAGGAGTCGTCTTTGTCATTTGACCTTGATTCAAAATGGCGAGGTCCGTCGCCAATAGTTCGTGTTTCTTTATAATGTGATGTTAACATAACTCTCATTCACTCACTTAGGTAAGTCATGCGTCTTACTATGGGATTGTGAGTCTTGATTCCTTTAAAAAAAAAATACCGTGTAGATTAATTGATGCATGTTGAATCTCTCGAGGCTCAAAGCCCTCACCTTGGTGTGTTGCAATCTTGGAGAATGGGGTATCAACTTTTTTTTAGGGTATCGTCCTCTTCACTTAGAAATGGTTCAAAATTAGGAGGTCCGTCGCCAATAAAGGTAGTGTTGCTTAGAAGTATGACATTAACAAACAATCCATCAATATAAATAAATTATCTTCCTATATACCAGAATGATCTGACATCTGTCTCGTAATGTTTACTGTTTTTGGTAAACATAAGTGTGTAGCTTCCCCTCTCCTAGAATATCTTAGGGATCTTCGGTCATTTTCGCCTCTCTTTCTTGCCTATACAATACCTGTATTTCTTTTCTTTAATTGCTCACCGAAGTTCTGAACACAGAATGTAACTTGTTTTGAGCAGCATAACCAAATCTGGCTCTTGTTCTAAAATTCCACTATCAGTTTTATCACTAATTGTTTCTTTATTAAAGTTCCACCTTCAAGCAACTCCAGTGTTATTGATGACGAACTGTATAATTTTGAACCATAGTCAAGTGATAATGCCAATTGAGCTGACACCTCACTCTCAACACTCCACCAACATGAGCGCTGTGCTTCAGTTCCTTTACGATTAATCTTTAGTTGCTCCTGAATGAACAATGGCTTGATAGATGCAAACCCAGCCACAAGTTTGCAACCATTGACCACTTAGTTATTGCAACCATTGACCACTTAGTTATTGCAACCATTGACCAATTGGTTATTGCAACCATGACCACTTGGTTATTGCAACCATGACCACTTGGTTATTGCAACCATCTCATCACCAAAAGCCTTTACATCGCAAAAAAGGAGCTACTTTGAGTGTCACTCATGAACCTAGGAGAGTCACTCTCCAAACTTCTCAAGAACACAAGGGAAGGGAATACTGAGATCTGCTGAATCTTAAATTCAATTCGGTCTTTAAGTGATCATGTAGAAGGGTCATCGTCTTAGCTGTCATCCTTGTTACTTGTTGTATTTCAAGTAGTGTGCATGGGAACGAGACAGTAGATGAGCTGATTGGTAGGGATTGTGATCTCTCTGACCCGAGTTCCTCTGTCTTGAGCCATTCTGAAATTCCTTCCTTCCAGAAAGTTAAAATGAATCTGACGGCGAAACCATCCTGTTCACCACTGGTACGTAGCTAACAGTCCTGGCCTATCTCTGCAGTGCAGGAGATCCAAGGCTCTTCAGACGGCTTTGGCGCCCTTTAGAAGCGATCACCTTCTTGGTATGACCTTTGTGCAGGGGGGGGGGGCCGCTTTTTATACCTGTTCCTTTATTCTGCCCCTTCTCCTGCTCATTTTCTGGACTATTGGGGCATTTCTCTAGGACAGTTATTTGATGAGAAGGATCTGGCTTGTGACATTCTCTTGCGGTAAGGTTAAATGGACTTGATGTAGACTTTCCTTCTCCAAGAGGATTTGAAACAACATTTCAAAATGCCGAAATTTATATCGAATATTTTTTCTGTATAGCTCTAATAGTACATTGTTTTCAAATAAACATTCCTTATTCTGCACAGTGACCGTGGTTCAATATTGCAGATTCCAGCGTCAATAGATCTTGTGTTGCTTCTAAATACGACGATAATAAGTTATCATTAGTTTGACTCATATTTCATATCTCATAAAAATCAGCTTCTGGCTCTAATTTTTTGTTTTGAATAATTTTTAGATAAAGGATGCTGAGATGCTTAAGAAATTGATTATATTTAAAAGTTAATATATATATATATATACTAAATTTTGTTTTAAATTATAACAATGTTTTTTCTAGCCTTTTATATATTACACATATTTCGATATTGCAAAATTTCATTAAGTTAAATAAAAAGTGAAAATAAAAGACGTCTATATTGAGTTCTTTCCCCCTCTGCCAGTGGCGTAACGGACAATATTTGCCCCCCCCCCTGCAAAGTCAGGTTTCGGGCACCCTAGAATCCTGGGCTCCCTCAATGCGGGGGTGCACCTAACGCCACTTCCTCTGCTGTTCTACTTTTATAAAACTTCTTGCATCTGTCATAAGTTGTACCTAGTTTAAAAAAGTATATTACTTTTAAAAAAAAATATTGAAATATTTATTTTTTTTATTTCTATACCACATTGTTAAATTGAGATTTCAACTAAAGTGATATATAAAAAATGCTTTATAAATCTATTTTTTAAATTTTTATCAAGATTTAATGAATTGAAAAATCTGATTTAGTAATTTTAATTTGAAATGAAAGGAAAATGACGATTTGGACGATTTTTTTTCACTTAAGAGAAAAGAGTGCAGTAGTAAAACTTTTGTTTTGGTTTTTTTTTTTTTTTTTAAAAAAAAGCTTCCAAGGTCATTTCCATTTCGAAAGAGTTCAATTTTACACTTCAGTCACTTTTCGCGCGATAGACGAAACAATTGTTTACTGTACGTCATTTGAGAAAACATTCATTATTTTTTAAAACGTTTTGTAGATTTCTTTTTAAAGTTCACATTACGAAAATTTAGAAGCAAAAAAAATTTTCTAACAAAGAATGATTATAATTTTGACTGGGTAATAAAAAGACAACACCGAATTATATGGAATATGTGACATTATTTAAAAAAAAATAAGCAAAAAGTCGAACATCAAATACACTTCTAGTTATCATAGCACTAAATATTGCCACCACTATATCACACAAGTATTAAAACCAGTATATCAAACTTTCTATGAGTAACATTTGTTTTTATATCCAGCCAATATGTAATAAATGCTTTTATCAAAACTTGTATTATTAATAACGGATGACAACACTCTTGCTATTGACCGATTGGTAGTTTCAGATTAACTGACGTTTCTGAATTCCACAAATTCTTACAACTTTTAAAAATGCTTATGAATTTCAAATTATTTCCACGAAGAAAATATTTAGTTACGCTAACACTATGGAAAAACTACTTTTCCTGTTAGTTATAGATTCCTCTTAGGAAGGACCTACCTTCTTTAGTGTGGGATTTTTGACCCCCAGGGTACCGAGTAATCATTTTAGCCCATGAGGACTTACTCATTTTGGTAAATAGGGGTAATGTACTTTCCGGATATCATAGTGATATTTCTCAATTTCCGACATTATCCCTTGTCATACAATACTTAAAATTTTCCTTTATTCTTCCACTTGGCTACCGGCGACGTGGCCGTGGTAGCCTAGTGTTCAAGGTATCGGATCGTGCCTGGCATGTCACGATTTCGAGCTCAGTACCACTTAAGACCCGCTGTGTAGGGGAGCGATGCACGTTAAATCTGTCGAGAACTCAAACGTCCTTCCGTTAGTGTGGAAGTTA
>BMAV01010723.1:36526-56510 GCA_019973955.1 Trichonephila inaurata madagascariensis | reverse complement strand
TTCCGTTAGTGTGGAAGTTAGGAGAGGGGGGTGCCAGCTCACAGGTGTCGTCATCGTCACTTGACCATGGTTCAAAATTACGAGGTCCGTTCCCAAAAGTCCTCGTGTAGTTGAACAGTGCGACGTTAATATTCACTCACTCACTTGGCTACCTGGAGACACTTAAAGGTTAGTGGTCATGAATTCATAGTCGACGTGTCATGAGTTCTAGACATTGTGCCACTGAAGAGGACCGTGTAGGGCAGCGATGCACATTAAATCTGTCGAGAGCTGAAACGTCCTTCCGTTAGTGTGGAAGTTAGGAGAGGGGGGTGCCAGCTCAGGTGTCGTCCACGTCACTTGACCCTGGTTCAAAATTACCTGGTCCGTCGCCAAAAGCCCTTGTGTAGCTGAACAGAGTGCGACGTTAATATTCAATCAATCAATCAGCCACTGAAGAGGAACTGATGCACGTTAAGTTTGACATGGCTGAAACTCCTTCCATTGGCGTGGTGTGGTAGTTTAAAAGAGAAGAGTGTTAGGTGTCACACGGGTCGTCTTCTTCACTTGACCGTGATTTAAAATCACGAGATCCATAGCTAATATCCCTCGCGTTGCTTTATAATGTGATGTTAATAAATACTCACTCATTCCCCTTATCTTTAGATCAAGGGGAATGAGACAAGTTATTTCACGCGGGCCACAACATGCGGATAATAGAAAAAACACACTATAAAACCATATCAGCATTGGGCAAGCAAAATTGATCAACATATTAAAACTCATTTTTGGCTTTTAATTTTAGTATTGCATTAACTTTTCAATCAAACACACAAATATTTATTTTTATGCATTTTTTTACTGAGTTATGGGATAATTTCTATTTCCTTCCATCGATGACCAAGCCTCTTGCTTTCCGTAAAATACTTTATACAAAATTTGTACTTTTAACACAAAAGTAAGATCGAAACTTAAGAGTGCGCGTTATACACCTGGTATATATATAAAAACGATAGCTTTAAAAATAACAAAAAAGGTGAACATAAGATAATTTTTTACTTCTACATGTATCGAAATACTGTTTATTTAAAGGAAATGGCTTGCCTTATGAGCTAAAAGAGTTGTAGTTCTGGAAGAAAACTATTTTGTCAAAAGTCTGGGATAATGCCTCGAATAAATGACTTCAAAACATGAGAGCAATGTATACTAATATTTCAGATTTCTTCGAAACAAAAAGGGGGGGGGGCCCCGCGTTATACGGCAAATATACCTAAAAATTAAAAAATTAAGCTTGAAAGTATAGGTGCGCGTTATACGCCGGATTTTACGGTGCATTCTACTATTAAATAAATTAATAGCAAAATTGATATATTTGATTGCTTGTTTAATATAATTTCCCTCTAAATATTTAGTACATTGTTCTCCAATAATTGAATTTCTCAGAGCAATGGGTGATGACCGGGCCACTCAGAAAAGGCCGACGGGCCACATACGGCCCGCGGGCCGCAGGTTGAGTGTCACTGGATAGTACAGCTGAGGTAGTGTAGTGGTTATGTTCGTAAATTGATGCTTGGCATTATTTCTGACGAGTCACAGGTTCGAATCATGGTGTCAGTAAAGACTTGCCGTGTTGAGAGATTGATGCACGTGAAATCTGTCGAGTTCCAAAGTAATCACGTTCCATCTAACAAAGCAGCTAAAGGAAAATTAATTTAAAAACGAAATCTAATTCATGATTTCAAAATTTTAAGATAACAACACTTCCGCTCGAATTTTGACGAATCTAATTCTAAAACAAAATAGCGCACACGGCAGGTATGACCCTCCCTTCCCTCTCTTGGCGATTTCTTCATCCAGTGTTTGTGAGATCAAAAAGCCCAGCGATTCATTAAGGCAAATTTGTTGCAGCGAAGCTAGCTTTATGGATTGCTTGCTTTTTTAATGTTTCTTGAAACATCTGTTGCGAAATGGATACCATCTTAAAAAAAAAAAGTAAGAAAAAGCCCATCCTGTCTGGAAAGGCATAAGAAGCAGTTGCACCCGTCTGTTTCGGCAGCTTTTTCAGAAAGAACTTGTTTCTCATTACCGAATGCTAACGAACAGGTATTACATGAACTCGTATGATGTGCTGCAAACGATAGTTTTAATGTTCTTTTTTTTATGTTCATTTTGACTCGGTGTTAAAATAAATGACTCGCCGAACGTGGCTCACTTTTTTAGAACGTTAGAATTTCTAATGTGTGTAGTCATGGATATATCTGTATTCAGTCTTTGAATCGACAGACTTTTCAATTATACAGGCTTGTCGATTTCGAAATTAAAAAAAAAATAAAAGCATTTTAATTATATCAATTAAATTCAAAACGGATTGTTTAGAATTAAGGCTTATATGAATTATTTTAATTGCTAATTCTTCTCTTATTCATTCCCGCCATTTGACAGTGGTTCAACATTACAAGGTTCGTTGTCTTGAATTGTATTAAAATTAAGAAAGTTCTTTTATTCATAATTATTACTTCTTTTGAAGTTTGAATATTTTATAAATGAAATATTCGATTCGAATAAAAAACACTGCATAAAAATGCATGTAAAATTATGCATATTAAGTTTAAAATATAGTCCACTAAATATTTTAACAAATAGCATAAAAATCATTTGATTATTTTACTATAGTTATCATATTCATGTAATGAATATAAGTTTATAATTATTATTAAAAAATCTTCTATACTATAAAACTAATATATTGAATTGAAATAAATATATGCTGCTATATATATATTTAGATATAAATGTTTGTACGTTATAAAAATTAAAAAAGAAAGCTTATATATATATAAAAAATTAATATTGTTTTAACCATAAAAGTATTTACTGAACCACTTACGGTTTAAAGATCGTTTCCTTTTCAAGATAAGAGCGAAATTCGAAACGTTGGAACTTTATTTGTAAGACTTATGAATTTATGTAACTTAAATCTCAAATAACATTAAACACTTCCCATTTAAGATGCGTTGCTTAAAAATCAATTTGTCTGGACAGAATTAATATATTTTAAAAATGCATCGATGCTATACAAGGCATTTTTTAAAAGAAATATTTAATTTATAAATTTTAACTGAATGGCAACACTGCACTATATAATTTTTGAGCTACACGTGTAACCATGACAACCACGGGTCTGAGTGTTAAACATTTAATGACAGAGAATATATCTTCAATAAGATACCGCTTTGTTTTTTTTTTCTTTTTATACACATCAAACACATATTTCTATATTTTGTTTTGTCTTAAAGTTACTTTAAGACGCTCTTTTTTAGTATTTCTAAAAACTTAATATATTTCAGTTATAAATAACTTAATATTAAGCGAGCTGAATACCGCGGAAATTTTTTTACGCTTGGAATGACAACCTTGGAGAATTTATTGGTTAATCAATGTGACTAAAATCACGTTCAGCTCCATTCGATTCGTGCAGAAGGAAAGTTGTGTGGGAGAGTTGAAAAATACATTTTAAACAAAGTATCGTGCTTTCATGTTTGAAAGTTATTATCAAAATTGCACACGAAATTGAAAAGTTTACTAATGCCTCATTTTCATAAGCTTAAAACTTTCTTTAAAGCATTGTATACATCATCATCCTGGGAGATATGATTTTTAGAACCTTTTTTTAGGTACATTATGTGAAGAGATGAGCGAGTACCAACAAGAATACTAAATGACTTTCTTTTAAAAAGAAAGCAAGTTCTTTAAAATGGTTTCTTTTAAAGTGAAAACATTAAGCCAGCGTTTCTCAAACTGTGGGGCGCGCCCCTCTAGGGGGCGTGATAACCCTACAAGAAAGGCGCAAGCATATTGAAAAGTAGAAAACAAAAGATTGTTTAAAAAAATTATCAATATACTAAAAGCAAACAAATAAAAAATGAAATACACATTTACACTTATAAATATATCAGTACTGCGTAATGAATTTTATATAATTCATTTTAAAGATACTACGTTAAGAACAAGTATAATAATCATCAGTGTCCCCATAGGCTTGTCATATATAAAATTAAAAACAAAAATTAACACTTATCTTGATAATTTATACGGTTTATAATTAACCCCTTAAATGCCGGTTAAAAATTACGTGATTCGCTCCCCAATGCCGCCGTTTAACACGTAAACGAGTATATCTGGTGTATTGGGAAGGGGAAGGTTAAAGAAATAAACAAATAATCTGAAACAAGTAAACCCTTCGCAAAGATAATCAAGCTCCTTTTATTGCATTCCAAAGCCTTCGGAATAAATTTATGGATAGCAGAGCACAGAAAATATCGTACTTCGCGGAAAGACGTATATATACGTCCGGGGCAATTAACACTTGCTGATTGATTGAATATTAACGTCGCACTGTTCAGCTACACGAGGGCTTTTGGCGACGGACCACGTGATTTCGAACCATGGTCAAGTGACGTGGACGACTCCTGAGCTGGCACCCCCTCTCCTAAGTACCACACCACACGAATGGGAGGACGTTTCAGCTCTCGACATATTTAACGTGCATCGCTGCCCTACACGGCGGGTCCTTAGTGGTACTGGGCTCGAACTCGTGACAAGGCAAGCCACGGTCCGATACCTATTATCACTTGCTGATTGAGACGTTTATATACGCCGGTGGTACTTAAGTGGTAAAAGTCGAACTGTTGGTTTAGCTTCAAAATATGGTATTATTGAATTCAATGCATCGTTATTGTATGGGGGGGCGATGAAAATAATGATTGAATATTAGGTCACGAATATTGTAAGTTTGAGAAGCACTACATTAAGCATATTGAGATAACATAACCATTCAAATTGTGTTTTCTCCTTGCTTTCATGTAAAAATTCAATAATTTTACTAATAATGAAATATTTTACGGGTTCATATTGGATACCAGCAATGTATTTGAATCACTAATATAACATTTTAAAAACAATTAGGTGCTTTCGGCAAAATTAAAAATCCTAGTACAGGTTCGCATTGTCAGAGATCAGGGGCCTCCCTCTAGGGAGGAAACTGGGTGTCAAAATTACCTGCGGTGATTGGTATCCGCCTATAAGGTGCCGCGCTAAAAAGAGATACTAGCTTCCGGGAAATGTACTAAATCTGCAATGGAAAAACTCCAATCCGCAGCCCATTAGAAATAAATAATAATAATAAACATTTTAAAAGCCAATGTAAATTATTTATCACCCATTGCTTCATTAATCTTGGGTAATGATGTCTCAATCTTTCTTGTATTCGGAAATGCTTCGGATTTCATTGAGTTCCAAGGAATCTTGCGAATGGATTGTTTGTAGACGTAAGAATTCAAGGATACAGAAGCAATAACAACTGGCGGACACGGCAATAGTTTATTGCAAGGCCTTAACTTCCTTCTTAACTATTCTTCTTTCAATGACTAAGCCGGTTGGTTGTTTCCTTTATTACATAATAATTTAGTAGTAATGATGTACTGATGCTAGTCGCGTGTCATGTATGTGTGCTTTACTCCTTTGTTATTTTATTTTAACATTACAAAATCTTTAAAATATTTTCTCAAGTTTTCATTATCGGCACGCTCTTCATGTCGAGTCTTAGGTGTTTTGAGGAAATGTTTATCCGTAAAACAATAGCAATAGATGAACAATATGGTTAAAAAAGGTACTCATCATACAGCTATGTAAAGTGTCCCAATAAAATATATTCATTTTGAATGACTATAGTACTAAAAATCATTATGATACAGAAAATTTTGAAAAACAAAAATAATGGGAACAAATGTAGGAACCATTTAACGAAAATTTTCAAATTAGTGTCCAGGCAGTACTGTTAACGCTGACCGATGGAATCCAAAACGTTTTTAACCATTTGGGCAACATTCACTATCCGGTCATCATCATCTTCATTGAGAGAGTAGTCTAATCTAGGAATAAAACTTTTCAATTGGGCATATTTTTTAGGAGATTGATGAAACCTTTCAATGACTTTTTTTTGTGGGGCTGGTGGATAACTGTATCCTCCAACCACTGGCATAGCTAGTCCTGAGAGGGCCCCTGTATTAAATTCCTTGGTCGCCCTTTTTTTTGGGGGGGGGACCGAACATTTTACTATATTTTCTTACACATGTTTGGGCCCCTGAAGCATAGGGGCCCCGTATCATTGATACGGCGGTAGCTACTCTCCTACCCCCAACCCAACTAGAGAAGAATCTACCGTAGAGTTCTGTGGAATGGCTCTTTTGGATATTTTTCGGCTTCTTCCTTAAACTTATCTCGCAATCGAGTAATTGGGAGTCTGGTTGGTGCATCTCGTTGAAACTCCATTCTGAACTCACTTATGTCATCAGTCTTCTAGGAATAAGTATTTTTTTACTCAGTGTTTAGTCTGACTTCAGCCATTACTTGAAGCCGTCACACCCGAAAGAAGCGCAAAAAGTCTGGTCGTATAGAAAAAATTAAGATGTTAAAACCAATTAAGTTCATGCTCTTTATATATATAAAATATTTGGCAAGAGCTATAACGCTGAAAAGTATATCACCCAAATGACTATTATCTAAAATGATGGCATAGGATACCAGTTTCCACACAATCTGTGGTTTCTTTTACTAAGTAATATTCAATACACATAATGGATTGTATTGTAGTGGCCCCATTTTGTCATTAAATTATTAATCAACAGCAATAAATATGCCTCAAGAAGAAGTAAGCTACGCATAAGCATCTTGAAATGTACCTTTATGATTCATAAAATATATCTTGAATTGCATGATCAATGACTAATCCCCATTTGATCTAGTTTTCCAAGTAAATCCCTCCATCGACTTATCCGCCAACCCTTTCCACGTCCCCAATCGTTCACGAGAAACATCTTTTTGCTCAAGAAGTTGCACATCTCGTGTAATCTCGTTCGCTCATCGGATTTCTGATGGGCCAGTTTCCTCTCCCTTAAAACTTCAAGGTCCCGTGCGCAGATGCTCCGATTTGCGTCATGTGAACTGCTCAACCAGCCGTGGATATTTCAGCATTTCCCTTTCTCTCCACTCTTTTTTTTTTTTTACTATTTTCTTTTCTTGGAATATCTTTTTGAGAGGAAAATATTGTTTCCCCCTATTAGTGCGAGCATTGTGAAAGGTAAAGGGTTTCTGTTTTTTGTTATTATTATTTATTTTTATTTTCATTGTTTTCGCTTTCCTGTCTTTGAACCCAGAACGAAGAGGTAATGCATCAAAGGAACCGAGGAAAGACACAATCTAATTAGATCTGGTCGATCCCGACCGAGGATTTGCTGGTGGTGTGTTGTGATGGATGGGATGTAGAGATCTGCTTATCTTTTGGGCGGGAAAAGATATACTATTCCTTAGCATTTAGGATGGGCTGTTTTGATATATACTTTGTCGCAAATTACACTATTTATATAATACATCTTGCATTTCATCCTTTTGTTAACTCGAAGTTCTGGTTCGGTACAGATAATTTTATTGCAAATATTTATGTTAATTGGTAAATCAATAATTCTCAACATAATCGCTTATATTTGTTAATTTAACAACTGGATTATTTATTGCAATTAAATTACTTGCAAAATTGTTATTTCATTATTTTGTCTCTCAAAGAAGAGCAATTCTTGCTTGATATTTATTAGAAATATTGTCTGCAACGTACCTGTTATCGTATTGTTTTGCACCACAAGAAATAATTTCAAATGCTCAATAAATTTGATTTTCAATAATTTGAAAATGTGATGGTAGATCTTCCAGAAAAAGTCTACTTAATGGCTGAAAACCTTTGCTGAGAGATCTCGAATCCCTTGAGTTATTCTTATTCACTTCTTATTCTTTATTTTCAAAAGAAAAAAAAAACGTGCCAAACTAAGCCAAATTGTCAAACTAAGGATAAAAAAGATGGTTGAAATACTTATAAAGAATGAGGTTATACATTATTTAGATTTTACATTCAATTCAATTCGCTTTGTTAATATCATACGGAAGACACAGTAAAAATATTGCTGACTAATCTTTTTGAGTTTTGAATTGCTGCCACATGAGGAAGAGTGGGGAAGGTTTAATAAGTTTAGCTGAAGTTCAGAGTGTGTCATCCTCATAATTTAATAGTGATGTAAAAATTACAAATATTCCTCATGAAGTAGTGAGCTACTCATAAACATCTTGAAAGATACCTTTGTGATTCATTAAATATATCTTGAATCACACTCCTAAGTGATCATTTAAATCAAATTTTAAAGTCTTGTTTCGATTACAATATTGACTGTCATACTAAATAAGAAGGGGGGGGGGGCGTGGCTGCTGCGTAGTAATTAAATCAGTGGCGTAAAACGGAGAATATTAGGACCCCCTTGCAAAAGTCTTGGGCTCCAAGCCGGACCTTACGTACTGACATCGCTTAGACTTTGGGCCCTTTAAGGCCCCCCCCCCCCTGCGGTGTGGAGGGTGTACGTTACTCCACTGAATTAAATATTAACGTCCTTGTATGATGTATTGAGAAATTTAGGAGATCACTTTTAATATCATTCTCATCTTTTAATTAAAGTCTTACATTATGTTAAAGGGATAAATATGAAGTATTGTATTTTAGTATTGTGGATTTGAGTAATTTGCGGCAGTGGCGTAACGTTCACCCCCCCATCGCGGTGGAGGGCAAAGCCTATGTTATGTAATGGTTTTACAATTCTTTGTAAGATCTGGCTTAAGGCCCTAAACTTGATTTTGCGGGGAGGCTCTAATTTTCTCTGTTACGCCACTGCACTGCCCTCCTTCCGTTGGTGTGGTGTGGTAGTTAGGAGAGGGGGTGTCAGCTCGGGTGTCATCCTCTTCACTTGACCATGGTTCAAAATGACGAGGTCCGTCGCCAAAAGCCCTCGAGTAGCTAAATAGTGCGACGTAAATTATTCACTCATGCCACTGCACTGCGGTAGCCCAGGGTCATGATTGCGAGTTTATGACCAGCATTGTTGATTCACGGGTTCAAAATCTAGTTCCAGTGAAGATCTGCCGTGTAGAAGGGCTGATGCATGTTAAATCTGTCGAGGCTCAAACATCCGCCCGTTGGTGTGGTGTGGAAGTTAGGAGAGGGTGGTACCCGCTCTGGTGTCGTCCACGTCACTTGACCATGGTTCAAAATAACAAGGCACGTTGCTAAAAGCCCTCGAGTGTAGCTGAATTGTGCGATGTTAATGTTCCCTCGCTCATTCAGAAGCTATGCCAATGGTTCTCGTGTTAATCGAATTTATTTCAAAACGTGTAAATTTTTTTAATTTAGGAATATAAATCAATTTAATTAACCTAGTTTTCTATTTACATTTATAATTTCAGCCACTTTAATTGCACATGACTTACTTTTTAATTTTCTACAGTACTTTTGATATTGTTAGATTTTGAAGAATCTTACTCCTTTAAATGAAGTCTAACTTAGCGAAAATCTATATTCCAGTAGGTTGCTCTCCTGCAAAAATGATTGAACAAGCAATTGTTGAATTCAGCGAAATCTTATCGCTGAAACCAATTAAAAATACTTAAATGCTTTAGAGTCCGTATATGAAAAGAGATGAGTATCACTTTAAAATATTGTGATCGAGTAAATCACACTTCATCTCTAAAATCTTCAGCACACACTGTGGCACTCCCGGCCCGGGGGTATCATCTCTTCATCTACGCGACCTAGATTTGTAGGAGGAAATGATTGATCACCCAAATTCGCTATAATAAATCTAATTTATTATTGTCAAAATATATTGATCAACACGACACAAGCCTTACTATAGGGATCTAATCAGGAGTGAGATACAACGTAATCCTTAATTCTAAGTAAATAGCGCCTGAAATACTAATCACTATCTTTATGAGAAGTTACCCTAAGAATCTTTATCTACCTTAGATTCCTTTACACGCTGAAGTCCGTTCTATAATTACACTTCAATATTTAATATCTTGCCAATAGCTCACGGCGATCAGCTTCTCAGCTTTCTGTCTCCTTCTTCTATTCTATTACTATTCTAATACTATTCTTTTACTATTCTACTACGTACTACGATTCTGCTACGATTCTGATACGATTCTTCTGCTATTCTACAACGATTCTTCTGCTATTCTTCTACTATTCTACTACCACGCGAATACTAAAGCTCCATTATCTATCTATTAACTAATCTGCGTATCGCGGTTTCTTCTTGAAAGGATTGGATTGAAATAACTCAATTCTGGCCCCAAAGATTCCCTAAGAAGATTAGTGTGAAGACGCGATAAATTCCCTTACATATTCCCTCCTCCAAACAGAGGCAAAGGTATTGCCTACGTGTTATTTCTTTGTGGAAGGCGACGTTTTATAATGTGCTTTTGAATCGGAATTTTTTTTGAAAAAAAGAATCTGCAATAAAAGTTGATTCCCAGACAGGAGCGTTGTTAAAAATTAAGGTGTGGAATATACCAAGTCATGTCTGGCGTCTCGAAACGCAAAGTTCACCAGAGTTTGCAAGAGCAGGCTTTTTTTATTTTTTAAAAATCTTTTCACCGAAACTAGTTTAGTTGCAAAGATGGCGTTTCGAATAAGATACACGATATAATGCTTATCAGGAACACAGACGTGTTTCGGAAAAAAATATACACAGTACTAACACCGATAAAAATTTAGGGTAGTTTACTTGCATCAGAATTGAATCAAGTTTCCAGTTTTAAGAGTTAAAATATATAACTAGAAATTTTTAGTTGGTTATTTGGTTTGGATAAAAGAATATTTTTTAAAAATCATCAAAATAGAATGAAAAAATTTTCCCATGGTCGTTGCGTTGGAAACAAAACATTGAAAAAAAAGAAAAGAGCACATAACATGCAAGAAATTTGCTTGCTTAACTCTTTATCTACCGACGGTACTTATAAGTACTACTCACTTTAAAATTATATAGAATAACCAATTTACGAATATTCAGATGATACTTAGCAGGAATATTCTTTGAAATCCACTCTGCCAAGATATATGGCAGTACGGGTTCAATGATGAGTATTTTAGCGTGGAATGCGAATTGTTTTATAGCAGAAATTGCGTTTTCAGCGGATTGCGAGGATTGTCATTTTTGTTCCAAAAAAATAGTTAATGTCAAAAGGTAAGTGTCTTATTTTTTTGTATGTTAATGAAGACCTTAGAAAACGATTTGACTGTTTTTTAAGTGAACATTGTATATAAGTAATTTTACAGTTGGATATGTTTAATTAATTAATTAGCTCTAACGGATTAAATTTTCCAAAGTTGAGTATTTTGTTTATGTATATCCCTTAATTTTCAATGTAGTGATCCAAAAAAAACGTTGCATGAAAAAAACTGCAGTAAATCATAATGCGGTAGATAAAGGGTTAAATATTTTATCAAATACTGAATTGAAATTTGCTGTCAAGTCTACCTCTAAATATTCTGCCTCCTTTTGTATCAGAAATTGTCATGTAAAACACTCTTGAAATTTAAATACCAAATTTCAGACTGGCTTCCGTGGTACACCCCCCTAGTGTTGAGGTGGTGGTTTTTTTCTAGAAGCCGTTTCTGTAGCTCTGAACCCTTGTTGAACAATATTGCCCTCCCCCGGTGGTTGAAATAAATAAATAAACGTACTTACGATTTCCGACAGCTTAAGTAAACCAGTTTTAAAAACGTTTTTAACCAGTCTCCGTATTCCCCAGTGAACCAATCTCGCAATGTAAGGACAAAAATAAAGAAATCTATATAAAAAAAGGAACAATCGCGTTAAGGGAAAATTAGGTTCACCCATCCACGTCTTTAGTTTAAATAAAGCAAAAAGGTGTAACGACAAATTGACAGTTGGGAGTTGAATAGACTTTAATGCCGCCTACGTTCAGAGAAGGGAGGCCAGCACTTCGGGCTCCTACGGGCACAACAGCAAAGAAAGTTGAAGAAACAATCGGTTTTGCCGATAAGCCTCATTGCGCTTGCGTAAGAATATGACGCATGCGCCCACTCTATGAAAAAGGAAACTGGAAATGGCAAAGAGCAAAAAATATGCAAACTGGAAAAGAGATCAAAGGGTTTCTTTATTGTTGCTTTTCATTGATCCGGATTGGTGATTTGAATTGCTTGTAATCAATCTTAATTAATATTATGTAACAAAATGGCGAGTATGGGACGTGTCTACTGAAGCGATTTTTTTTTACATGTAAAATGTTGTCGAGTCTGTTTACGTGTCAAAAAACTAGCTGCGTGGTTGAGTTAATACGCACATGTTTCTGAAACGTGGATTAAAGGGATTTATATAGAGATATATTGTGCATGTGTCTTCCGTGGTACGTACGCATAATAGAATGCACTTATCTCTTTTCAATTTAATATTCCAAATTTCTAAATTAATTCTTTAACCCTTTATCTACCCCATTATGATTCAATGCAGTTTTTTTCATGCAATATTTTCTTTTGAATCACTACAATGAAAAGTAAGGGATATACATGAACAAAATACTCATCTTTGGAAAATTTAATCCATTAGAGCTAATTAATTAAAAATATTCAGCTGTAAAATTAATTATATACACTGTTTACTTAAAATAAATAGATCGTTTTCGAAGGTCTTCATTAACAAACAAAAATAAGACACTTAAATTTTGACATTAACTATTTTTTCGGAACAAAAATGACAATCATCGCAATCCGCTGAAAACGCAATTTCTGCTATAAAACTATTCGCCCTCCCCGCTAAAATACTCATCATAGAACCCGTGCTGTCATAGATCTTGAAAGAGTGGATTTAAAAGAATATTCCTGCTAAGTATCGTCAGAATATTCGTTAAATTGGTTATTCTATGTAATTTTAAAGTGAGTGTTACTTAATATAAGTACTGTCGGTAGATAAAGAGTTAACTCTTGCATACAATAAACATGCTTAAAAATCTTATCAATAGTATAATCCTTTTGGAACGATATATATTGAAATAGTTCGACTATATTTGACCCGACAGAACCCCCCCATAGAATGAACATTATACAAGTAGATTGACCCTTATAGAGGACCTACACAGTCCATCTCTTAGATAAATTTCATGTGGAATAATATATATATATAAATTTATATATATATCACATACTCTCAATTTTTAACGTTGTGTTAAATTTTAAATATTCCCCGTTCTTTGTATTGAATCAAGTAACCACACTTTCAGTAAGTAGCATATATATGACTACAAAATTATCTTAGTCTGTAGTTTAATATCAAACACAATCAACATTTGCATTGACAAGTATTAATATATAAATTTTTTTCAAAATTGCTGAGGGTTTGACTGAAAAAACATGATTACCATTTTTAAAGTCATTGAAAATTTAAATAATACCACTAAAATATGGTTATGAATATAATGAATTGTAGTTTTGTGTCTCAAGAAATAACATGGCCATGAAGCCTAGTGGTCATGGTCATGAACTCATGGTCGGCATTGACGAGTTGTAAGTTTGAGTCCTGATGTCACTGAAAACCCGTCGAGTAGAAAGGCTGTTGCACACATTAAATCTATCTTGGCTCAAAGTTTTCCCATTGGCGTGAGATGTATTGGTTTGAAGAATGAGATATCGGGTCAAGTGTAATCCTCTTCTCTTGCCTTCGTTTCAAAATTACGAGGTCCATCTATGTGATGAGGAAGCTTTGGGAAATTTTCGAAAGAAACATCTTACGTTGCATTCTTGGCTGGTAAGTGTGATTCTTGGTTGGTTGGTCACGAGGGTCCAAGCAAATGGATCATGGAGAAAAAGATCTCATTTAGAACTCTATAAAATTTACGAATAACCCGATATTGTAAAATTCGTCAACTGACATAGACTTAAACGGGTTGGTCATCTGTGGCTGGAATGATCGTTGCTGCAAAAAAATCTTTCGGGCAAATCCCATGAGGAATAAATCTCTGGGCAGACCCCCGCTAAGATAGATTGATTGCACCGAAAAAGATCTCAATATTTTAAAGGTTAAAAACTGGAAAATAGTTATCAAAAAAGTAGAGATGCCCGATGAAGGCTTCTGGAGAAGGTCAGGACCCACCTTAGGGCTGTTGAGGCATTGAAGAAGAGAAGTATAACAAAATCTTCCTAAACTTCAAAAAGCTACTGCTGTTTCATTAAAGTATACTTTTGCATCGAGTGATTGTACAGACCGTGGTAGCTGTTCTAATAGTGTCTGTAGAATTATGAATTTTGATATCATGTATTGTGTCATTGTATAGTCTGAAATCAGTCTATGTATAATATAATTTTGTAATCCGAATCTAACAATTTCAAAGTTCATAATTGAGAATGCGAGGAATTCTCATGTATTAATGAGAATGAAGCGGCAGGTTAAGTATTATTAACCTCACTTAACCCTGTTTTTCGAAAAGTCAAGGTTCGCTGCTTTTCCGCTCAGTTGGACATTGTTAATTCACCTATTTGCCTCATTATTATCAAATATTTTTGTTTTCCAACTAATGTTTGAAAAGAATGTTTAAAGCAATCATACCAGAACACATGCTATGATTCTCCGTACATTACGTATTCAATTCCATAATTTTATTTATAATGAATTAGTCCATCTTGGACTTCATTCATTGTACATTACATATTGAAGAATCGAACCTTTCATTTTATATAACAATCAGTGCACGTCGCACTTGAGCTCAGCAGGGGTCCATATTACTTTAAAATTCATAATCTAAATTTACATGAAACCACCCAGTATATTTAAACAAAACTGTGAAGAGTTTGGTGAAGAAGGCTTTTCATATTTTCTAATTAATATAAGGCTATACTTTTCACATTTTAACATGTGGAAAACTAATCACTCCTAAAATATAATAAATTTTTTGAATATTATTTTGATGAAATGCATTTTTGATGGAGATAAAGGCTTGTATACCAACATGGGTACAAGGCCGCGGTAGTCTAGTGCTCAAGGTCATGAGTTCGAGCCTAGTACCACTGAAGACCCACCGTGTAGGGGAGCGATGCAAGTTAAATCTGTCGAGGCTCAAACGTTCTCCCGTTGGTGTGGTGTGGAAGTTAGCAGAGGATGTGCCAGCTGAGGTGTCGTCCTCTTCACTTGAACATGGTTCAAAATGATGAGGTTCAACGTCAAAAGCCCTCGAGTAGCTCAATAGTGCGAAGTAAAAATTCACTCACTTACCAACATTGGTACAGCCAAAGATACACAAATGGGAGGTTTAGCCAATAATGTACACCAATAAGTCAAAGTTGTTGTAGCAAAAGGACCCTCGCTGGCCAACTTGGCTTAAAGCATTTTTTTAAAGTTTTTTTTTCTCAAGAATTTTGAATTACGGTCAGGTGACGAGGTTGTTTCTCCATTCTTTATATTCATACGACGGCTTCATGAGAACTTTGACAGATTTAATGCGCAAGAACCCCCTCTATTTTACGAATCTTAAGTGGTATATGGATTCAAATCCACCGCTTGAATGAAATATCATTGGCCATGGGCACTGGATCACCGGGAGTGAGTGAGTGAATGAATATTAACGTCACACTGTTCAGCTAGAGGGCTTTTGGCGACGGACCACGTAATTTTAAACCATGGTCAAGTGACGTGGACGACACCTGAGCTGGCACCACCTCTGCTAATTACCACACCAAAGGGAGGACGTCTGAGCTCTCGACAGATTTAAAGTGCATCGCTCCCCTACACGGCGGGTCTTTAGTGGTACTGGGTTCGAACTCGTGACAAGGCCAGCCACGATCCGATACCCTGACCACTCGGCTACCGCGGCCACCTGGATCAACGCGAGTGTACGTTAATGAAGGCCTACCAGAAGATGTAAAGTGTAAAAACATGCCAGATGTGCACCACAATGGAAACATACTAAAATATATACCGATAGGAGCACAGTAAAGATGTACGTCGTCAAAGGCACATTAAAAATGTTTAATATTAGAAAAACGTCAAAAATGTATGCTGATGGAAGACTGCCAAGAATGTACACCCGATGGAGGCATGTTAAGAATGTACACCCGATGGAGGCATGTTAAGAATGTACACCTGATAGAGGGTTGCTAAGAATGTGTATATTCGATGGAGGGATGCCAAGAATGTACACCTGATGGAGGGTTGCCAAGAATGTATATTCGATGGAGGGATGCCAAGAATGTACACCAGTGGATACATGTGTAGAATGTACACAAAGAATAATGTGCCACAGAGGTATACAAGATTAGAAGAATGTTAACTAGGCATAATTCATGGAATATCACAGATATTTCGAAACCCAGAAGTAGAAGCAGTTTGACCCACTATGTGCTGACCTAAGCGAAGTTCATGCCGCCGCTCTCGGCATGTCTGGAGAACGCGTCTGCTTCTCTCTTTCTTTCTGTTTAATGAGGATCAAAATAATGACACGACTGCAGGAAAAAGTGCACAACTCTTTCGGGAGTCGTCAAGTACGAGGCTGTCCTGCGGGCAGTCCTCTTTGAAGATTTGCATGTGCCGCAAAGTGCCGGGATCCAAACTCGTGTGTTTGAACACCTGATATCACGTGCGTGGCTAGGTGAAAACGATTTTAATATTGTGAATGACCGCTTTGTACTACTGTGAATACGTTATACTGCCGTAATTCCAACAGCGGTTTTAATGGAATGTAAAACAGGAAGGAATTTTAATAAAATTAACATCCACTCTTGAATTTCAGGAAATAAGTACATAATTTGACCTAAAAATTATTAATATTTTTTAGAAAAGGCTTGTAATAGTTCATATTAATATATATAAAGAATCTTGTAAATGAGAATTATATATATATATTGGATAATTTCCATCAGAAAATCTGTGGGACATTCTAGAACAATTTGGTCATGGTGAATTAGTGTGACACAAAACCTTTCTTCAACTTCCCATGGATTGTGTATTTGAGTACTGTTTTCTCATAAGTATGGAGTGGGGTAAATCACGAGTGAAGGGAGCAAAAAGTTGGGGAAATAAATTAAATTTTGAAATTATTGCGAGATACATAGGCAGAAACTGTGTGCATATTAAAGCATATCAACTTCTTTTGTGCATAATTTCGATATATTTTGTTACTGCAATAAGGGATCTAAATTCTTTATATGCTTTGAGACTACATCTAGTTGGTTGGATGATTGGTATCTTGTCATGGACAATAATTATAAATATCGGTAATCTGGGTGTAGTTATCTTCATATAAGTCCTCACGGTTTTTATTGCTAATGCGCTACAATTTTGCCAGAATGAGTAATTGATTAATTTGCCAGAAGAAATAATTGAGACTACATCTCAAAAATATATTTGATTCAGTCACCAATGTATTGTTTTATTACTATAATAAGACATTACGGTAAAATCCGGAGTATAATGCGCACCTATACTTTCAAGCTGCAATTTTTAATTTTTAGGTATATTCGCAGTATAACACGCACCCCCATTTTCCATGAAGAAACCTATGTGCATGCGCAATGCTCTTATATTTTGAAGTCATTCATTCGAGGTATTATAAGCTTTAGAAAAAAATAGTATACTTCCAAGAACTACAACCCTTCAAGTTCATAAAGCGGAATGTCATTTCTTTTAAATAAATAGTATTTTGATGTATGCAGATATAATTTTTATACCCTGCATATAACACGCACCCGTAAATTTCGATTTCATTTTTTGTGTTAAAAGTGCACGTTATACGCCGGATTTTACTGTAACCTTTAGAGGACGGACAGTCAATATTTCAGCCGATAGGAATAGTCTTTATTAAGTACGTTCAGGTTTAAAAGTCAACCAAAGCTTCCCTTTTAAATGCTTTCTGAACATCCTGCGGTCAGCGGAAATCCATAAACGTTAGTTATCTGAATTAAATTCCTGTTTTTGGACGAGAGAGCATACACTTTTCTCCTTCACTCTTTTTTTCTGAACCGCAACGATACACATTGGTCAGCTGGTGAAGAGTGAGTCAGTGAATATTTACGCCGCCTTATCCAGCTACACGAGGGCGTTTGGTGACAGACCTCGTACATTTTATCCATGATCCAGTGACGAGGATGAAACCTGAGCTGGCACCCCCTCTCCTAATCTCCACACCATACCAACGGGAGAATGTTTGAGCCCCGACAGATTTAACGTGCATCATCCCATCTTCACTGCTGGGTTTCAGTGGTATTAGGCTCGAACTCTTGACACGCCGGCCACGACTCTGTGACCTTGACCACTAAGCTACCGCGGCCCCAGCTGGTGAAGAGACACTATCTCAGGGATGGCGAACCATTGGCACGCGTGTCATTGATTGCACGCGACACAATATTTTGGGCACCACCGATCAAAACGGTTTGCATTTTAGTTCACAAACTATGTTATTACAAAGAACCGCTCAAACTTGAAAAAAAAAATTCAAAGATTAAAATGTACATGAGAAACCACAGACAAAGATATAGTAATCGAAGAATTTATTTCCGTAATTGATTCTTCATTCAGGGAATTTTCAATTAGATTTCCTTAGTTCACACACACAAAAAATTGTCAGAAACGCTCAAGTTTATTATGTACCCTGATGTGTGACATTATTTGATAAACTGAACTTGCTCCAATTCGATTGGTTGGAATTTGAAGAATTTAAAATGCAACTTATTGATTTCTAGTCTAGTTCAATATGGATTCAAAAATGTATAGAAACAAGGAAAAAGTTGGAATTGATTGAAACAGAAAGATTAACAAGCAATATAAATAATACACTAGTAACGAAATTTTGGAAGCATGGAATTCGATTCCAGGCACATTTAACTGTTTGAAGAAGCAAGCTCATGCTATTTTAACTATATTTTCTTCGACCTATTACTACGAGTCATTATTTTCAGAGATGAATAGCAATAAAGACTCGTTTAGAAACCGTTTGGCAGATGACTCCAATTCCGCATGCATTCTGCTAAAAGTGTAACATCTTAAATCCTAATATAAGTTATTTATCATCTATATACGTATATATACCCTGCAACAACAGACGACACACTAATGTTACTTCAATTTAATAGCACGTATAACTAAAACATTTACTACTATACAGTGCAAAACGTACTTGTTCGTAGTAAATAAAGAATTTTGTGAAGTTAGTATTTAGTTTTATTATTTTCCCAATAATCACGTCAAAATTATATGATGGCACGTCTATACCTCATTAAGCATTTCTTTAGAAAAAATGGCACGTTGATCCATAAAGGTCCGCCACCCCTGCACTATCTAGTTATCATTACCGGTTACATTATGATAACCACAATAGCTCACTAGTCATTGTCGAGTCATGGATTCCTGTACTGGTGTCATTGAAGTCCGTGCAGAGGGGCAGATGTACGTTAAATTTTGTCGATCGAAATTCTCCAGTGGCATACTGTGAAAGTTTGGAGTGTCAGGTGTCTTCCTCGACCTAGGTTCAAAATTAAAAGGTCCGTCACCAATAATCCTTGTGCCCCTTCATAATGCGATGTAAATCAGAACCACATCAAACTATCTACATATGATGTTGCCCATCCGGTATAGTGGTTAGCGACGCTGACTACTGTGCCGTAGGGATTGGGTTCGAATCCCGGAGAAGAAATGGATGTTTGTATATGTATAGTGCCTTCGCGGCATGGAGGTACTCTAAATAGCCGTCGAGCCGCAAGTCCTCTCGTGTGGTTGGTGGAAGAGGAAGATAGGTGGGAGGCCTTTGACCACCCCCAGAGCGTTCTCCCTCTAAATTGGGGTGGAAACCAAGTCAAATCATACTGTCACCTGTATGGTGCACAAAGCTACGGCTAACGACAGACGTCACTTAGCCCTTTCTCATGATGAATTTCGTGGGCCTCGATCTGGCCTTTGCCGATCAGGTGGCATTAGTAACAACTACTACATATCGTCGGTCTAATTATCAGACTGCGTAACTCCACCGGTGTTACTGATTTGATATAAGAGTGCTACGCGTCAAGCGCTTTTGGGCGCGATTCCTTAATCCTTTTGTTTTGTTTACGCCATGCCTCAGTGCGCGCTCC
>BMAV01010723.1:0-36426 GCA_019973955.1 Trichonephila inaurata madagascariensis | reverse complement strand
CCCCCAAAAAAAAAACTAACACTAATATACGTTATCCCCATGGCAGCCACATTATCGCAAGATAAAAATATCAAAGTAAACCATATTGTAATATTATCGCCTATCTTGGCGAACATAAACAACAACTTGGCGCCTAGCTCTATTGTGTCAAATTAGCATCCCAGATGGAGTTACGCAATCTGATAATTAGACAGACGATATGATAATATCAATTATTAAGAAAAATGTAGGGACTCGGAGCTGGACACAGTCTGGCCCTGATGAGTAGTTTCTTCTCAAAACTAGCCATCACCAGAAAGTTTCTTAAATCGAATAAAGGCATTCTTTCCCTCCTTTATTAACTGTGATACGGTAAACTCTATAAAAAATTTTTCCGATAAAAAAATTGCTCAAATGCTAAATATTTTCGAATGTTAATACAATATATTTACTTAATTAGCTTACGAAAAGATTTGCATCTTAATACAAAATTCATTTTTTTCTTTAATCCACCTTCTTCATACTTGTAAAACAAGTTATATTACTTATGTTGTAATAAATAATTTTTTAACCTTGTGCTTTTTAACTTAAAAATATGTGTACATTTATTGAATATACTAAATTTAATAAATGTGTGCATTTTAAGTTAGTGCATTTTTTATTATACCTACAAAAGTTTATATTAGGATATTTATGTGAAAGATTTTATTTGTGAATTGTGAATTCCGTTTTTTAATATTAAGCTAAGAAATATTAATTGTGGTACAATGACCATTCGCTTAGATATTTTTGGAAATATTATTATCATTTGATGTAAAAAGTTTAAATTAGAAGTAAACTTATATAAACTAAAAGTTTAATCATTTCCAAGGAAGTTTTTTCAACAGTGTCTAATTTCTCTCTCTTGTGAGTGATATATATTTCATCCAAGTTCAAGGTAAACTGTTCAAAAAAGGTTTCTGGGTTCCATTATTCTAAATAGAAATAATATACTGGTTGTGTGTGAAAAGAATTGCCTGGAAAAATGTTTTTTCCTTCATCATTTTAAATGTGTAAACGATGACGATAATTAAAGATTGAAATTATTTAATTAATTATTTAGTTTTTTTACCTGTTCTGTTAAATAAATGAAAATGTAGAAAATTGTAAGCATATTATGTAACTGAAGTTAAGCAATCAATAAACTAAAGAGTTAGATTTCGAAATAATTTTTCTGTTGAATTTCAGGCGAAAATGATTGTATGTTTTCTCAAAACAATTTATTAAATACGACCTTCACCGCGAAATGACAATTCTTTCAGTTGAGCATTGTTTTCTCTGTATAATATTTCAAAATTCTGATATTCTAAGTAGTTTTAATACAAGAAACTTCTTGCACATATCTAGAAAATACAACCATACAGAAATATTGAGTAAAACACGTTCTTCATTAATTTTTAATGCAATACCCACGAAGTAATTTTTTAAAGATATATTTTATGAAATTAAGAAAACTCTTACATATTTGCATGTATGGTAGCTTTTTAAAAACATCTTTTTAAAAAATCTACAATTTTAATATTTTTTAAAGAAATTAAATTTTTATTTCAATTTGCTGTATTGTTTTTATTGTTTTGACATGTTTAGAAAAAAAGAAGTGTAATAAGAGCATTTATAAAATACTTCACTCGTAATTATTTAAGGTATTCCACTACGTTCGAAACCGTGATTTTAAAAAAGCGCATAAATGGATAATTTTCATGATATTTAGTGTCACTTAGATTAGAATGCATGTATAAAATTGCTTTAAGGACATTTTGACAAAAAAAATTATTTAAATAGAATATTTTGCCAAAAAATTAACTTAGACTAATCTTTTTTCAAAATGTTCTCCTTTTATAAACAATGCTTCTAAAATTATATTTCGCTTACATAAAGTAAAGACTTCTCCAGAGAGTCTGAACAAGGATTTTTGAAAAATTCACATTATTTGCAGAGTTACCACCCATTGAAATAATTATCGGCATTTTTTTCTTAAAATTGCTCCCCTCTGTTGTCGTAAAACATAGATAAACCCACTTCTAAGTTATATTTTTCAAAAATTCTAGTTGAGCCTCTGTAGAGAGGTCTGAGCTATAGACAGGCAAAATATTATTTTAATAGAAGCATTTTTTCAGAAAAGGAGAATATTTTGAAAATGGGTCATTTTATGCTCAATTTTGTCAAAATATTGTACTTAAATAATTTTTTTATTGTAATACTATTCTCTTAAAACAATTTTACATACATTTTCTAATCTAAGTGACACTAAATATCATAAATATTATCCATTTACACGCTTTTGCAAAATCACGGTTCCGAACGTAGTTGGATATCTTAAAATATTCAACAGAAATCCAAACATTTTTCTTTCCTTTCAGCTTCATGATTTTTGGACAGCAGAGAAACACCTGCCTTATATTTTAAGTTGAGTGAATGAATGACGAAGTTTGTTTAGTGAGAAACTATGAATGAATTATAGATTAAGTTTTACTTTTGCTGAATTCGTGATCAACTTCTCAAGAAAGGACAGCTGTATCACTTTTCAGAAGATTGTTTATCCTTCACACCTCCTTTCTGTAAACTGAGAACCGCGTTTTATCTGAAAAGGTGATAAAACAAATATAAATATATCATTTAAATCCTGAAAGAAGATTATCAAAGCGGAAAGGAAAATTTTTAATGCTCCTGGAATTTAATTTTGTTTAAAGTATTTAAAATACAATGCAACTTTTGTACAGCGTGGCATGAAATTTCACTTGTCTGTTTAGTATGTATGCACCTGGAGTAACAGTTCAGGCTGTCTTCGGTAAAAGTACGAGAGCTTGAACTAAACGCGAAGCATATTTTCAGACAGAAAAATGCTTCAATTTCCATGGAAATTTGCAATATTATAAACTCATACCTCTATTAACAATATAGTGTTTGCAAAATTTTTAAAACATTTCATGAGTACTTTCGTTTTATTACGTGAAGGCATAGCGCCCATTTAACATTACGATATAGGAGAAAAATCGCCGAACACATTTTATATCAGAAAAAATGAATGAACTCGGTGAAAAATGGGATATATGATAACTAATGCAGCTCCGTAAAGGATAGTGAAGCTAGAATATCATTAATTTTTCATTTCTTTTATATCTGAACAAATGTATTACAAAATACTGTTTTCAAATAAATAATGGAGGCGCAAATAAATAATACAGGTGCAATTCGATTAGGAAATCGAGACGGATGCAATCGTTAACTTATTGGCGCGCTATGTGAATTCACTTCTTAATCTTTGCACATGTGTTTCTACTATATATTTTTTAAAAATATTACACATTTTAGTAATAGCTATATAGTTGTGAAGGAGGAAGGTTCGTTCTGGGTACCTTCCGTTCCGAACGCAAGTACGTAACCAATCACGCCAAAACGATCGTCTTCGCGTGATGTTGGTACTAGTTCATATAGATATCACACCGCCACAGTTGCAAACAATAAATAAACTGAGTTAATATTCTTGATCGAAATACATGTTTTAGAAAATATTTTTATTGGTGACAATTTAATGATCTAGTCCAGGAAGAGACACACACACACATCTTTCAATTTTTTCCAGGGCGTCTTTCTAAGTCGTTAAAAAAGGGTAATCTTAACATTAGATGAGACCTTCACGGAGCCCATAGAAAAGCGCTGCGGACCCCTGGCATCCACGGACTACAGTTTAAGAACCACTGCTGTAACTGATAACTATTTCCGTAACTAGTTTGTAATATATAATTTATGAAAAACAATTCCATAATTTTTTCCGAGCTTTATCTCGAATTTGGTAGCTTATTTCATTGTCTAATTTATGTCTTGTTGAGATGGTGTTTGTATAATAAAGTTGATATGCTATGACTTTCAGTTGTAAAAAAGGCTCGAATTTATTAAGAATAGTTGTTTATAAACCTCGTCGAAAATTTAGTCTTGAAGAACGTGAACAATCGAATGAATGCATGCTCATTGAGTAGGTAAAACTTTTCTTTGTAATGCATTAAATAAAATCACTTTGATTCCTTTTTATTTTTTAGCACCTTGAGTTGCCTTTTTGTAACACTTCTGGTCTCATTAAAATTGCGGTTAAAAAAAAATTTGTTATTCTTTAAATAGTTAACACTTGCTGTGTATGCATTTAAAAATCGAAAACAAGAATTTTATAAAATTCTTTTGGCTAACTCTTCTCGAAATAACTTTTTCAGCTTAAATTTTAAATCTGTTACTCTTTTACCCACCCGAAACGTCGAGTTCAATGGAATCAAAAATTTGCCAGCAGCAACATTTAATATGGAAATGGCATTGTCTTGAATTTTAAAATAAGACGCGGAATGCTGCAGTTGCATTCCTGTTATTTAGATTCCCTCCAGCATATCGAAAAAAGGGCTTCGAAGGGATTGTGTACATCGGTATCGAACCGTTTGATTCACGCAGTTCGTTACTAAGCGCTGTTACGGCCTTGAGCCCGCAGCGACGATTTTCTTTTTACTTATTTTTTGTTTTGACTGAAAGTTTTTCTTGTTTCTGTTATGTCATTGAGGGTGGAAAGATTTACATTCGCTGGAAAATACCGTGCCGTCTGATTTATTTGATTTTGATTTTTGTCTGCTTTGATGGTTCTCCCCCTAATAGGTTTGCTGAATGACTAAGCAAAAGGAGTTTCGCTTGGAAATACTTATTTGAAATTATTTGTTGTGTGGCGAAAGTTGCCAAGCCATAGCTGAGGAATTTGTATCCCTCTTTATAAATTAAAATTTTGTATGGAAAAAATTCCTATTTGCTCCAAATGTAATTAATGACATTCGATTCGTTATTAAAATAACATTTCTCCGGTTGTAAGCGTCAGACGGAAATATTCCTCCCCACTTGATAGTTGTTCAAAATTATGAGGCATGTCACCAATAGCCCTCGTGTTATCAATTAATGCAATACTAAACCATTAAAAAGTAATCATTTTATAACCTGTGTTTCAAATAGACGGACACTTTATCTATGTTGAAGCTTTTATATTTAAATTTGAGTAACAATTTTTTCGCTTGATAATTACTTTCTTCCGACTAAACAGGGCGTGGTCATGGTTGCGAAGTCGTGGCTAGCGTTGTAGTGAATCTTGGGTTGGAGCCCTAGCGTCCCCGCTGGAGACCCACCGTGTAGAGGCGAGGGGCTCGTTAAATACGTAGAATGGGTTATTGGAGTACCTGTTTCCCTATGGGAACTTCACATCCTATCTTTGTGATTGATGAGTGAGCTTTGCTTCTGCTTTACCTTAGCCCAGAACTGCATTATTAAACATTAAGAAATTAAGAATTTAAAATAATAAAATTAAGTTTACAGTGCTTTGGAATCACGTTAAATCTGTCGATGCTCAAGGCTCTCCCCCTTGAGCCTATATCCTCTCCCACCATCGATCAATCAGAGAGCAGCATTTCGCCCAGATCAAGGCCGTGGTAGTCGAGTGGTCAAGGTATCGGATCGTGGCTGGCTTGTCACGAGTTCGAGCCCAGTACCACTAAAGACCCGCCGTGTAAGGGAGCGATGCCCGTTAAATCGGTTGAGAGCTCAAACGTCCTCCCGTTGGTGTGGTAGTTAGGAGAGGGGGGCGTGCCAGCTCAGGTGTTGTCCTCGTCACTTGACCATGGTTCAAAATGGCCAGTCCGTCGTCAAAAGCCCTCGTGTAGCTAAACAGTGCGACGTTAATATTCACTTACTCACCCAGATCAAAATTTCCAGCAACATCACGTTAAGAAGACCACCTTAAGTGCATGCCACCCCTCAGACTGAAATTACACCAAACGCTGTTTCCTTCATCAAAGACTTTCATGATATGGGATTGAGGACCGTATTTACAGTCCAGATGCCCAAAGATAAACTGCCATCAAGGTTCTCGCGTTGCCATGGTGGGGAAGTTTGGAGAGGGAAATGCCATCTCGGATATCATCCTCGACAGTTGTCTTTGCCTCCGTCACCAGTAGTGTAGCCATCATGTTGCTTCAGAGTGCGACAAATTAAAATCAAATCAAAATATGCAAGACTGAAGAAGCTATAAAATCGAAAGAATTCAGTTACAAAGATTAGAGTTCAAATTATATTAATCTCCGCTTAAATGTTAAGTTGTAAACATATTTTTCAAAAATGTCTCGATTGTGGTCTTGGTCTATCCAGATGATATACAAGGTTCATGATAACATGAATATCCATGTGGGCAACGGAAAAGCTTATATTGTTACGAAAACTTAGTGCACTAACCAATCAGAGGGTAGGAGACTGCTTCGTAATTTTGAGCCCTTGTAAACTTTTGAGGGTGACATACGGGAGCTGGTCTCTCTTCCTCCTCATCCGTGTCACACCAATGCGAGAACTTTGCCTGGACATATTTGATGTGTTTCAGCCTTTCTAAACGACGGGTTTTCAACGGAATCACAGGATATGAAGCAGTGTGAGTTGTCTGAAATATCACCGTCTAAACCCCCTATACCATAAATACACGAGTGCTACAGCCCAAGGATTTACAAAACAAATCATGCGGTCCAAAAAAATGATTCTGTTTATGGAGTGAATAAAAATTCTAAAAACACAAATGAGAGGGAGTTGAATGGTAATTAAGAGACACTTTGTTTGTGATCAGTAGCAAAACATCCAACAAAATTCCTTAGAAAAGTATTCTGATTTTCGTATCCTTAAAGAAAAAGGTTATTGTTTAATCAGCATGATACATAGAAATGTGATTTAAGCTTGTAAAATATGCTTATTATGGTGACATTCTCATTAAATTTTTTGAATTACCCATACTTTCAGTAACAGTTAGAATACAAAAATTGTACTTGGAGATATTTTAAGAGTTCTGTGTAATTCATTTTTCCGATACCTCCTTTAAAGAAAATTTTTATTCATAATGTAATGTTACAAAACAAGATATACGTATATAAGCATATATATATATATATATATATACACATTTACGTAGATTTCATTCTCAAAATTTTACTGAGATAGATAGTTACGAAACTGATCACTAAATAATTATTCTTAAGTTTTACTGTAGAGCAGAGTTTTACTACTTTTGACCCCACGGACCAGTAATTTCATAATTTAAATCCCACGTACCACTAACAGGATTTTGTGAATGTTAAATACATTTATAAAAAAACCTGTGATCTAAGAACACAATCAATGCATCTTAAAACATAACGTGAATACGTGAGTATATTCCACATTTTTGTGGGTACCAGCGAAATTCTCTCGCGGACCACCACTTTGGCGACCTCTGCTGTTGAGTGTGTTAAACTAAGTTACATCTACAGAAACAAGTCTGTATTTTAGTTTTGAACTCGTAGAGATCATAGAAGTGTTAGAACGCTTTATTCCAAAACAATGTTCTATGTCTGTGAAGAGCAATTCTTTGATGGATCTGAAGTTGAAGCTGTGTGAGGCTGTTTTATTAGTCACCCACTGTCAAGCCAATGAATTATCACTAAAATGTGCTCTTTTTTCCTCTTTGGGATGCTATTTTATCTGATTATAATTTTGGGGAACCTGAGATGATACGTAAATATTAAATGAAATTTTGCTTTGTAATAAATTTATTTTTCATAAAAAGTATTATAAATTAATCTTATCAAAAGTTTAGAAGAAATGTGGTATTTTAAATAATACGTAAAAAAACTAATTAAAAAAAACACACTTTGTTTCTCTTTAGGATATTGTTTATTGTGTATTTTAACTTTTTTTTAACCCTATTTTTGAAATTTTGTTAAAGAAAAATTCGCTTTTCGTCATATACAAAATATTTTTCAGTGCGTTTCATTGTGAAACATTGAAAAATTGTTTTATCGAATCGGGCTTAATTTAACGTTAAAAGTAATAAAATCATAACTTTTGCATGAGTTTATTCAAAATTCTACATCATTTACAGTTTTCTCATTAATTAAAAATGCTTATTTTTATATCATGCATTTGTCTTCCATTTCATGTATTATATTGATCAGAATTCATGAGGGTGATATGCATAATTTTATATATATTTCTCTATTCATTTCATCAGTTTTAATATGGAATGTTTTATAGGTAAGTCAAAAAATGAAAAAGATGACACAAAAATCCAGATGGAAAAATTTTTAAAACGGCAAAAATTTGCAATAAAATTAAAGTTGTTTTGTTTTTAAAATACCTCATAAAATAGTAGCAATTTATGCACGCGACAATTACGAAACTCTCAAAACGAAAAGGATAAACAGATTAATCGAAAAAAAGGTAATTGAACGCCATTTTTTGGTTAATTATCGCCAGTAAAAAAGCACGAAGCCCATTCTAGGATTGTTCCATATTACGTGTAAAATATATAATTTTGGTTGGAATTTCTTAAAAATCTTTCTTCTTTTCGCAGACGATAATTCCATACCAAAATTCTTTTATCATTCTGAATACTAAATGAACCGTTTCAAACCATTCAGTAATCAATTAATTCACATGTTTAAAACCGTAAGATAAAAAACAGAACTTCTCTCGATTCAATGTTCTTTTTTTGTAGTACCTTGTTTCGTTCTGTTTCACTCCAAGCCGTAGTGAGAGTTCTAATCGTTGAGTTGAGACGTAACATCGAGAGGATGGTATTTAATTTTCCATCTAACGACCTACACTCGTTTCACTTTAACCGTGAAGGCGAAGTAGAAGTCTTTTTGTTCTAAAGGTAACGTTTCATACTTGACCCTTTTTGGGTTAAGATTCCCTGTAGATAGAACTGCGGAAGTATCAGTGGTGATATTTAAAATTTTCGTGTTTTTTTTTTTTTATGAAAATGGAATTTTGTGATTTTGAAATAACACAATGATAAATATGTATTTCAGTGGATTTATTCCATAGATCTTTTATCTTGTGCATTAATTTGCGAATCTTTTTCTTTATATTCTTGTGTAGTTTATTCTGATATTCAATAAATTTTTTAGACTTCAATAGTGTTAATTGACCTGGACTCTTTATCTCCATCTATTCGACCTTTCGGATTTTCTCCCTTCTTTTGTACTCATGGTATCTTTTCTTTTTTAAGCTTGTTGGTAATAATGGTTGGTAGTAATTTTTGTCCTTGTTATCTACTTAATTACAGTTTTAAATACTGTTGCACAATATATATTTTTATGTATCGCTATTTTTTCCTGAGTACTTGAAAACATGGAGGGTTTGAACTTAAGGTATCCGACAATGTTCGGAACCGCGATTTTGTAAATGTGTATAAATGGATACTATTTATATTTAGTGTCACTTAGATTAGAAAACGTATATAAAATTGTTTTAAGAATATTATTACAATAAAAAAGTATTTAAGTAAAATATTTTGACAAAAAATGAACATAGAATGACCCATTTTCAAAACATTCTCCTTTTATGAAAAATGCTTCTATTATAATAATATTTTGCCTGAACATAGCTTAGACCTCTGTACAGAGGCTGAAATAGAATGTTTGAAATATATAACTTAGAAGTGTGGATTTATCCATATTTTACTACAACAGATGGGAGAAATTTTAAGAAAAAAGCGCCGATAATTATATTTCAATGGGTGGTAACTCTGAAAATAATGGGAATTTTTCAAAAATTCTACTTCAGACTCTTTGGGGAAGTCTTTATATAAGCAAAATATTATTATTATAGAAGCATTTTTTTTTATAAAAGGAGAATGTTTTGAAAAAAGGTTATTCTAAGTTCATTTTTTACCAAAACATTGTATTTAAATAATTGTTTTTGTCAAAATGTCCTTAAAACAATTTTATACATGTATTCTAATCTATGTGACTCTAAATATCATGAACATTATCCATTTATGCGCTTTCTTAAAATCACGGTGCCGAACGTAATCTGATACCTTAATTCAGTGCATACCTTTATTTCTCCGTACATTAGAGAGTTTATTGTCGATATATATTGATTAATGGTTCAAGACAAAAACAAGCTTAGCAAGACCGTGATTTCAACAATTAAGGTTATAATTAAAGCAAGGCTTGCGAAAAATTTTTATTAGATATAAAAAAAAGAATGTTGAATACATGTTCAACAAATATATGTACTTATTTCTTGACAATTAAAACAAAGAATCTGATAACAGTTCTGACGTTTCGTTTTAGTCTCAGTCTATATAAATTCATTTTTGATTAATTTACCCAACTACCCTAAAATCCTGATTTTTTTTTTAATAATTTTATTCTATTGGTCATCTTATTAGCTTTATAAAAATACCAAGTTTTTTACTTTCCTTTCACTAGAACAAAAACTACAAGTGTTTTAGTAAAAAAAAGCAGATGCCCTAACTTTGCATAAGATGTCAACCTTTAAAATGCGTTTTACTCGAAATGGGTTTTTTTTTAAACTGTTCAAATAGGGACAGCGATTGCTCAAAAGGTTTTTAAAATAATTTACTGAAATTTTGTGTGTATGTTCTGTGTAACAGTAAAAGTGTTTTAAATTTCAGATTTATCAATCACTGTTTTATTACAAAATTTACAGTTCCTTATGTAAATTTAATCACTGTTTTTTTAAGCAATTTCTTAATAGTTAAGATAAAGTGCTCTAGTTTTTGTAAAAATTAAAATATCTCTTATCCTGAAGGTCCTTTCAAAAAGGGATAGCAAAGTAATACATCAAAATTGAAAATTTCTTCATAAACTTTTGTACAGAATGAGTCCCGTTTATGGATTTTTTTTCTTCAATTTTCCCCATTTTTTCCCCCATTTTAGTAGTAATAATTTTTTTTTCTCTTCTTAATTTTGGCCCTTTTTCTTAAAATGTACTAAATAAATCTTAAAACTTTAAAAAAATCTCCATATCTCCATTTAAAAAAAGTTGTCACAAGTAATCGGATACCTTAAGTTGTACTTAAGGATGCACGTCAAATTTGACATGCAAAAATCGCAATATTCTTCCAAATCCACGATTTCTTTATTATTCACAATAGTTGCATTACTAGAAACCCAGTGGCTGAGTGGTTAGTGCATCGCGCTTCCACACCACAGGTCTGTGGTTCAAACCCCGGGCTGGGCAAGGTCGACTCAGCCTTTCATCCCTTCAATGGGTCGATAAAATGAGTAACAAGCTTTCTTGGGAAATTAATTCTGAGGATTTTCGTGCAGACTGACCACCTGACCGGAACATCTGCTCATGCACCTCGTGGCCCAAGGTCGCGTTTGCTGAGTTGGGCACAGTAGGCCTTTCCCTCATGGGATGTCGCGCACTGAGTTAAGTTAATTGCATTACTACGCTTCCTTCTGTACTTGTTCAACTTGAAAAAGCCTTCAAAGAGGATGCCGATCGATCAAAGAAAAACGGGTGAAACTCATTCTTCCGAATTAAAATATTTTTACCAAGTCCGATTTGTAGTCAAATCCTTTGCGACAAGTGATAAGCAGATTTTCCGTCTGAGCTACTGGAGGAATTCAAAACATCACGTGAAATAAATTTTTGTTTTAAATTGTTCATTCCACGTTTTCTTTTATACAAATCCTACTATTAACTCACTCTCTCTCTATATATGTATTTACCTTGTTCAAATTTTTAATCGCGCGTTAATAAAATACTTTCTATTCATTCAATCAAGTTCAAATAAATTTTTTAAACTTGTACCGGATGACACTTGCTGTTAATACAGTTTCTTTTCAAATATTCATTAATTTCCGGTTTTAGACGCCAACTTAGATTCGTCTCCATTGCTGTAACAATGTAATTGTTAAAACAATGACAAAAGTTAGCGTCTAAAATCTGTTTTACAGCCAAATTAGCCAAACCGGGTGTGTATTGTTTCAACAATGTAGACAAATCATGCTCTTTTTTCAGTTCCTCTCTATTATTAGTTCACTCTCCTATATATATATATATATATATATATATATAATTTATTTATATATATATAATTTATTTATATATCTTGTATATATATGTGTATCTTATTCAAATTTTCAATCGTCCATTCTTTCTATTCATCCATTCTAAGTGTAGGAATTGACTTAATTTTTTTTCTGTTTTACTTGCTAGGTTTAAATTAATTATGTTATGATTCACCACACAAATTCGTGTTCTTCACAAAAAACATTTTAAAGTTGTTTGTTTGGCGTTATTGGTGTAACACATAGGTTCTCAACGTGGGCGTTGAGAACCTTTATATAACGTTTTGAATACATGTGTTGTAATGATTTCACACAGCTCTTGGATAACTATTTATTTCAGTATGAAAATCATAAAAAAAATAAAATGGTATATTCTTTTACAATTCAATAGCAAAAGGGTCCGGCGTTTTCGAGTCTCTTTCACATAAAATAAGAACGTAACCGCCCGCTAGAGAAAAATCTATTCAAATCGTGAGTAAAAGAAGTTTGTTCACTCTCGGCCAATTCCACGCCGAGGTCTGGTGAGTTCGCTGGATCAAACTTCGCCGTGCTCTTTCACTCTCTCCCGTTCCCTGATCTTCCAAGCTAGGAGACCGCTGTACTTCGCGGGCTCGTTATCGCTTTTTTCTATCGCTCAAGGGACGTCCAAACGGCTCCCTTCAAAATCCAGTCTCTCGTCCGGACTTTCTCGCCCTTCTTGCTATCCTCTCTGGCTTCTCCTAGTCATCCTTCTCTGATCTCTTTGTCGGACTCAACCCCTCTTGTTCTTTTGCCGCCTTCCGATCTCCGGCTCCTTGATCTCTTACCGCTTCTGCCGCGCCAAATCGATCTCGTTTCCTACACTCGTTCAGAAGCGCCGAAGCTGGGTGCACATTTGTACGTTTTCAAACGCGCCGTCGCCACCAGTGCGTGAAAATGAAAACACAATGTTAAAGGCGCCTCTTTTGACGGTCGGTCAGCCGGGAAAAGGTTCGAGATGACGCAGTTACGAAATTCCTTCCAGCAGTAGGGAAATGCCTGGCTTTTCGCAATGTCTGTCGGCAAGGGATCTGTTAGAAAATAGGGAAGAGATCGGCTTCGTCACAATGTTAGTCGTATATATACCTGACTCGCCTGCATGAGACATTCTCCCAGTGGTGAAACGTACACCCCCGCATCGCGGGGCGGGGGCTGGGTTCTAGGGGGCCCAAGGCCGCCTGACTGTCGTCAAGTATCTACCCTTTATAAAATCCAACTTGTGGTGGTGGGGAACCTGACATTGCATAGGGTCCCAAATGTTCTCAGTTACGCTATTGTATTCCCCACAGATGTTCAAAGGAAAATCTTATAAAGATGCTAATATTATATGAAAATTTCTTTGCCCTCGTGAAAGAATTTCTTCCAACGGTCTGTCCGGTAATTAGGTATTCAATTTACTACTTTCCCCTATTTTACTCAGAAAGAGCTTAAAAATTTTTTACCTGTGATTTCTATTTAAATTTCCTTTGAGATACTCCGATTGATAATCATGTTTTACTGTGAACATTTATATCTGGTTTTATTTTTAAAGTTTAAAACTCCATTGTTAGAACGTATTATACCATCGACCAATATCGCCGAATAAAAAGACATCGACCATCGTTATTACATTTTGCAACATGCGCGGAAACGGTTTTCCACTTTTGGCTTCATGTCGTGGCATTATCGCCGTCTTTTGATTTGAAGAAACTGTTTGATGGTATAATACGTAAGTATACAAAATAGTATATGTAAATAAACCAGTTAAAAAAAGAATAATAAGTTATTTCATAATTTGAAACACATTTCTTATTTTTAATTAACTATATAATCTATGAATAAAAAAAAAATTGGAATTATCCCTGTGATTCCCCTCCCCCCTTCTTTTCCAATTCCTACTATTACTTCACGCACTCTCTCTCTCTATATATATATCGTGTTCAAATTTTCAATCGTTAATAAAATACTTTCTATTCATCCATTCAAGATCAAATACATTTTTTAAAACTTGTAATGGATGACACTTGATGTTATAATACAGTTTTTTCAAATATTAATTCATTAATTAAATTTATAAAAATTAATAAATAGTAACAAACAAAAATAATAATCCAACACCTTATATAGAAAGGAAAATGGAAAATCACTTTCTCTATTTTTTCACTTAATATTGTGATTCTGTTATATATTTATATTAATTGTAACTATTTAATAAAGAGTAACCAAAATAAAACTTTTCTTTGTTGACCTAAGTAGGAATTGACTTCAATTATTTTAAATTTTTTATATTACTTGTTTTCTCTTAGCATCAGTGATTCATAACTTGAACAGGACAAAAAAATGACCTAGTTTTGATATTATTTTGGTGATTTTTTTTTCCCCTAAAAAAAGTCTGTACAGAATTTATTCTTAGAATTCACTTTTGATATAATTGGAAAATTTTCTTAACTCATTTTTTTTTCAGTCAACCTTAAATCAGTTTTGTTCTTTTAAAATTTTTTTCGATTGCTGAATAGGTCACTGAAAGTATATTTTTTTATTGGCTTACTTTTCAAAAGTTAAGAGTTTCGATTATACACTTAAGGGTTGTTACATTCAAAACTGGTTTGCTGTAACGACGACAGACACACCTCTAAGTTAATGTCCCATTGTTATTCAGGAAAAGAAAATAGCGCCATTTTTTTCATCACGTTCGAATTCACAAATCAGTACAGGCTTTGAATACATATTACTCATTTGATTTCTTTTTCGTTCTATAGCTCTGACATAGATTGAATTCTTGGAAGGAAGGATTATACATTTTGAAAAATTTACAGACAGGCATGTGTTCGATAAATATTTTAAAGTACTCATATTTGATTCCACCCGAAAAAAGTTGAGAAAAAGTAATATGCCTGTTTCTTTTAAACTGGGAGACTTATTTGTACTTTTTCTGATTGTCTGTCTTCAACACTCTTATTGTGGCCGCGGTAGCCTAGTGGTCAAGATGTCGGATCGTGGCTGGCTTGACACGAGTTCAAGCCCAGTACTACTAAAGACCTATCGTGTTAGGGGAACGATGCACGTTTAATCTGTCGAGAGCTCAAACGTCCTCCCGTTGGTGTGGTGTGGTAGTTAGGAGAGGGGGTGCCAGCTTAGGTGTCATCCTCGTCACTTGACCATGGTTCAAAATAACGAGGTCCTTCGCCAAAAGCCCTCGTGTAGCTGAACAGTGTGACGTTAATATTCACTCACTAAACACTCTTACTTACACTCTATGCTTGCCAGTTTTTTAAAAATACATGTGGCCGCGGTAGCCGAGTGGTCATAATTGCGACCACTGGCTGATATTTCTGTCGTGTTATGGGTACAAATCATTGGTGAGCTCAAGCCCATCGTGTATAGACTATAGCACGCTAAATCAGTCGAGGTTCAATGTCATTTTGGTGTGGTGCAGAAGTTTAGAAAGTGGGATGCTGGCTCAGGTGTCGTTCTCATCTCTTGACCGTGGTTCTAAATTGCGAGGTTTGTCGCCAACAGCCCTCACGTTCCTTTAGAGTGCGACGTTAAGTAAACACTCCCTCACATTCTAGGAATATACACATTAAGGTGGCCGTGGGTAGGCTAGTGGTTAGAGCATCGGACTCCACACTTGAAGGCCTGGGTTCGATGCCCGATGCCACCAAATACCCTTCCGAGTACACACGGAGAACGTACTCATTAAATCATTGGGTCCGAAAGTCTTGTGGGCTGAATCACGAGTGCAGGGGACTGGAGAATATTTCCCATCCCTTCAGTTCCATGTCTAAATTGTGGAGGGGGAGATAGGAAGTGTCGCCATCTATCGTCTCTTTGGGTAATTTCACCGAGCTAATTCGTACTGTCACCTGTATGGTGCTCAAGGCCAACGACAGGCGTACTTCTAGCCCCTTGCCACGATGAACTTCGTGGGCATCGTTCTGACTGCGCCAGACAGGTGGCATTAGCCACAACAACAACACATTAAGGTGGATCGAAATTTTTTTTCCAAAATTTCAAAACGTAAATATGTGGAAAAGATATTCTTTGGTAAACAGGGTGTTGCTGAATTCGACCGACACATTCAGAGGAGTGATTGTAGGCGGCATAAGGTTGACAAATCAACATAGAACTTGGGAGTGCAAGCCACGTTTAGTCGGTGAAAAGCGCAATAATAGTAGTCGTCAGGAGGACAATGAGCCAGACGAGGGGAATGGCCAAAGATATATTAGGATTTGGAGCGCCGTGGTATTGTTGAAGGAAGGTACACGTATGCAAATTTCCCACTGCTCCTGGAGAGGATGCAGGGAGTAGCGGTCACTGAATAGCAGAATGTATGGTTCATGGACGATGGTGCACCAGCACTTTTTTCGATTCACATCTGTGCTACATATCCCGGGAGGCGGATTGGACACGGTGGACCTGTTTTGCCTCCATGCTTCCCGGACCTCAATCCTTTGGTTTACTTCTGGGCCACTTGAAATCGCTTGTATATGAGACGTCGGTATCTATAATGGAGGTTCTCGCGACATGGATCGTCGTCGCTTCAGCTGACATTGATAGCACACCGGATTTGTTTTTGAAGGCGTCCGACAATCCTTGGCTCGGTGTTGGCTGTGCTATGATCTACGCGGCCTCAAATTCGAACAATTCCTGTGACAATCATTGTGTTGTATTTTTGATAATGAGTAGTGAAGCATTCTTAGCATTCTAAACATGTTATTTACGTCTGATAAATGTATTGTGGCCGCGGTAGCCGAGTGGTATAGGTATCGGACCGTGGCCCCTTTCCCGGAGTTCGTCCCAGTACCAAAAAGACCCGCCGTGTAGGGCGCGATGCACGTTAAATCTTCGAGAGCTGAAACGTCCTCCCGTTGGTGGGTGGGGGGTTAAGAGGGGGGGCCAGCTCAGGTGTCGCCCACGTCCTTGCCCCCGGTTCAAAATTACGTGGTCCGTCCCCAAAAAGCCCTCGTGTAGCTGATCAGCGACGTTAATATTCAATCAATCAATCTGATAAAGTATTTGCCTCTTATTCCCCCCTTTTTCTTTCCCGCTCGACGCAAAAATTTCGAACTGTTTTTTGAATTACTCAACCAGTGGCGCAAAAAAGGGGACTCTGGGGATCGGACCCCCCCCAAACCCGTTTTTTTTCCGATTGATTATAATTCTAAGATATAGTATTAAAATTTAATTAAGTATTTGTTAAATAATTAATTTTATTAATTAATCAATTATTTATTCAATAACTAGTTTTTCCCTTTTTTGTTTCCGAAAATGAAAAATAAAAAGGGCAAAATAAAAGAAGGGTGAACTTTCTCCCCCATCCCCCCCTTAAAAAATTCCCTATCGCTACTGACTCCAACTGAACGTGGTTTGCGACACCCTGTTCTATGTTGATTTGTCTTCCCCATGCTGTCTACTATCACCACTCTGAATTTGTTGGTCGAATTCGGCAACACCTTGCATAAATAAAGGGAAAAAGGGGAAAAAAATTATGTTTAGTACTGCCACAAGGGGAATGAAGTTTAGGGGTTTGAGCTTTTTTATTTTTATAATGGCGAAAAGTCAAAGTAATTTTTTTTTTAAAGCGAAACGGATATTTTAGTATTTTTCCACATTTATTGCGACGGGAAAACACCTATTAAACAGTTATGAGAAAAACACATCAGGTACATTTAATAGCTTCTTTAATATTAAATTTTTAAAACCCTACTGTCGAAATGACAGTGTATATTAAGCGGAAGAGGGAAAAAAGCTTGGATCCTTGGAAAGTGCGGGGAGAGTGTTCCGGTTATGAAATGTTGTATTGAACATTGTACTACTCATTTATCAATCATCGTTTTTAATTATTTATATTGTGGAAAAATAATTTTATTTTGAGTCTAAAATCATCTAACCAAAATTGTCTTTTCCATTTTTTTCGAAAATCTACCCCTTTGGTGGTAATATCAAAAATGTTGTAATAATTTTTTGATTATTTTTCTCCTAATCTTCATACCATTGAACATCTTAACCATATAGGTAATAATTTTTTTTTTCTCCGTATAACCGTTATCTACCCTAATACATTTGCTTGTATTAAAAAAAAGTTTTAAATTTAAATATTTTTTTCTCCAGAAGTGAATTTAATATCCCTTTTACATTGACTCTAAATTCTGCAAAACATTTACAAATGATTGAACACTTTGATTAAAAAAAAAAATCATTTTATGCCATTATAAAAGTTTAATTTTTAAGATTTAACTTGTCTTTGAATTCAATATCATGAAATACCTCAAGGGAAGTATGCAAGTTTGCATACATAGTAGATAATTTAAATATTTTACCATTGGTTACAGGATATACGTTTGAATATCCTTTTTCACATAGACGTGGAATTCTTAAGAGCTTCGAAATAACTTAAAGACGAATTTATAAGCAGTTCATGCACTGTGAAAAACATTTCAAAACAGAAATCTCGAAAAGAAAGATAAAACATTTCCTGTTTCCATTTTAAAAATCGAACATGTTTTCGATTTTTGCTCCGAGAAGTCGTCTTCAACTTATTTTCAAATTGTGTGATTACCACCAACAAGTATCGGTACCATTAACCGATTCTGGAGGTGGATGCCCATATATGCATAAAAATTAGAGAATTTAAATATCCGTACGCCGGAGGCTATCCTCATCCGTGTTTGGCAGAGAAGTCACGTTCCAGATCCGGTGTCGATATTTCAACATTTCGCATTGTGATTAAGCACTCCGAACACTTAAGGGTTGTACAATAATGAGAAGTGTTACGCGCCCTGCCAGGAACAATGACCTTCCTTCGCATGATGAAGGTCGTTTATAAAACTGTTTCGTGCTATTCCGGCCTTTTCCGGTTTGCCCGTGATAAGGTAATCAAGAAACTTACCTACAATTAAAGGAGTATGGGGAAGTCAGCGAAAGATATTGTTGGTTGTGTGTTGAGAAGTTAATGAGCGATTTTTCGTTCGGAAATAAAGAACCAGACTCTAGTCTAATTTGGGATTTTTATTTATTTATTTTTAACTATTATCAGCTGAAAGATTTATATACAATAGGTGCTGTAGCCATTACAAATATTTGGAACCGGAAAAGTTCTCGAGTGTCATTTGGTCGGGAATTCGAATATCTTGAATGCTCCATTGATTAATTTTGAGGCGCTGTGTGTGTGTGTGATTTCAATCTTAATATTTGTTATATTACCTTTGAGAGGAATTATCCCAAAGGGAGGGGGTAGGTATGGGGGACGAGTGGTTATGGTCACGAACAAGGAACTGGCGTGTCATGCGTTCGAGTCTTAGGGCCACTGAAGACCCCCGTGTAAAGGGGCTGATGCAAGTTAAATCTGTCACGGCTTAAAGTCCTTCCCATGGCGTAGGGCAATGATACTTATTCTGCGACCCGCGGGCCACATGCGGCCTACCGGGAGTTTTTAAGTGGCCCGGTCATGGTCTATTGCTCTGAGAAATTCGTTTCAGAACAATGTATTCAAAATTTGGCGGGAAATCCTTTCAGTCAAGAAATTAAATGTGTCACAATTCTGCTTTTTGCTGGCGATGTCGTGCGGGTTCAAATTTATATATATTTTTCTATTTATAACTGTAATGGTTAATGATAAGAAACAACGTGGAGTAACGACCATTTTATGGGTGGAGCTAATTTTAAACTATCCCTCATGTCTTGGAAGCGAAAAATATTCGAAGAAAATAGCCTGTTTCAAGATGATTGGGAAATTGACTATTTTGTAGCGAAAAAACAGACATGGATCCGTAATGGTTTGATTGTCACGCGCGCGCGAAAAAAAAAGTGCTGCATTTAAAAAATCCCAATAAAGAGGAATCATTCAATGACACTTTGCCTCAAGGATCTCTTTGATGAGGCGATAAAAAGGCTTTCTTGAATCTTTGCAACGGCAATAAGGCCGCGGTAGCCGAGTGGTATAGGTATCGGACCGTGGCTTGCCTTGTCACGCGTTCGAGCCCAGTACCACTAAAGATCCGCCGTGTAGAGCAGCGATGCACGTTAAATCTGTCGAGAGCTGAAACATCCTCCCGTTGGTGTGATGTGGTAGTTAGAAGAGGGGGGTGCCAGCTTAGGTGTCATCCTCGTCACTTGACCATGGTTCAAAATTATGTGGTCCGTCGCCAAAAGCTCTCGTGTAGCTAAACAGTGCGACGTTAATATTCAATCCATCAAGCAACGGCAACAAAGTGTTTTGTCAATGGTAATGTCACAACGGTAACAAAGGCATCCTATGAAATTTGTCATTTTATTGGTAATCATATGAAACCGTTTATTAAAATGCAGAAATTGTGAAGGAGTGTTTCTTAATTGCTTCTAATTTAGTGTTTGATAAATTCAGTAACTAGATTAAAAAATATAAAAAATAATAATAAATACAAGCAAAATAGGAATTTTAATATTTTGGTCAATTTTCCACATTATAAATTTCTTATGTTATCTTGGTCATAAGGCATTTTCACCTTCCCCCCTTCCCTATTAATCTTCATGTTGCAGCCCGATAGAAAAAAAGGTTGAGTACCCCTGGCGTAGAGCGTTAATTTGGGGAGGGATGTGCTAGCTCTGGTGTCATCTTCATCCCTTGACTGAAGCTCAAAATTATGAGGTCTGTCACTAAAAGCCCTCGTGTTGCTTTATAGAGTGACGTTAATAAACACTTACCGACTCACAATCCCGAAGGGAGAGCTTACTTTGTTTTTAACTGAACCAATTTTGACTTCAAAGTGCTCATGAGGCATTTTCTTTCTCATGAGATTTATTTCCTTTGAAAAACACGCGCTCTTTGAGTGTTATGGCATTTTTTATGTTTTTTGTCATCCCGTCTCTCAGTTCTTTTTTTCCGTCTAATGATTTTAAGGTTTTGTCTAGATCACAGCTTTTTTTCTTAAAGAGGTATAACCATATTTGGCTAGTACAGCTTTGCCAAATATGGTTCTTGCGCCAAAAAAAGGGATCAACCTGAAGAGGTGCCAATAAGAGCAAAATGCCATGTCTAAGTATGCCAATTTCAGTAATCAAAAAGCTAAGATGAGACCATTATAGTAAAAAGTCCACAATGTAGAATTGTGGTTTGGAAACCTCTTTATATCAGGGCTCCATTCCACCCCAGAACGTAATGCCGAAATAATGAAGTTTGCTGAACGTAAAAACTGCCATGACCTGATTTTACTACAGAGACATGATGCAATAACTTGGAGAGTAAAGAGTGCCGACTCACATCACTTTCTTGTCATCAAGTCTGACTGTATAGTATTACTGAGTCTGACGTCAGGAGATTATTATGTGTTAGGGAGGTGCTAATTTTGCGTAACTAAATAGAATCAGTTTTATTTTGAGAATAATAATAATACATTTGAGATATAAATTGATATAAATTAACTTTTAAAATATTCTAGTTTTTAAATTCAAAAACAGTGTAAAGAGAGATTTTGGAATTTTTTGAATTTTAATGCTTATTATTATTTTTTTTAAATCTTCAGATCCAAAATATTTTTGTAAGTATTTGTGATCGCAATGGGTGAATTACTGTTAAGCTTTTTTCAATTCCTACTATTAGTTCACAATCTTGTACAAATTTTCAATCGTTAATAAAATACATTTTAAAAGCGCTCAGTTGAGCTGAAATTTTATATACACAATTATTTTAGATGACAATACAGAAATTTAGTTATAATATATAATTAAAATTGATTAAAACTATTTATTCAAATATTTATAGATACAGCCACATTGGAATAATTTTTGGGCGACTTGTGTCGAAACTTTAAAAGATTTTTTTTTCTCATATTTTAAAGCGTAACACACACACACATTTGAGCTGAAAATTTCTATACACGATTGTTTTGGATGGCAATACGATACTTTAATGAAAATTAACAAAAATTAATTGCTACTTAATATTGTGATCATGTCATATGTACATACATATTTATATTAATTTTAATAATATGATAAAAAGTAACTAAAATAAAATTTTTCTTTGTTGACCTAAGTAGAAATTGATTTAATTTTTTTTGTATTACTTGTTAATTGCTGAGGAAACCAACTTAGTTTATTCTCAGTTATTTAATACAACATAAAATTACCGGAGCACAAATTTTATTCGCAAAATTTGCTTGTTATGTTGTATTGAACGTTTTCCGGTTGCTTATTCCTGCACCGAACGCATCTACGACTTGATATACTTCTATACTGTTTTTATTACTGAGAAATCGATATTAAATATCGCATCGTGGTCTAAGATAATCGAATGGCCGCGGTCGCGATCTTTGTGACCGACGCTACCCGAGCCAAGTCTTTTATCCACCAATATTGTAACTGTCGTGAAGTTAACATGCATTATTCATCAAGTAGGCTCTTTTTTCCTCTCGGGTAGCAGTTAAGAGGATGAAGTACCATCTAGGATGTCGACCTCATAAAATGTAGAAAAAAGTAATTGCATTCTCAACTACTCTCGCAGAAGATGATATTCAAAAAGAATTTCGTTAGCTTTATGAGCGAAGAAATTTTTGAATTAAGGAATGGATTCATGGTCCTGATTACTTCCAAATTCATCTTGGAAAAAAATAAAGGGGTTATAATTACAAGTGGGCTCAAATCATGACGGTCACATGATAAAGACAGACACGTGATCTCCATTGAATTCAAAACAGACATTAATCGTACTTGTTGTTCTGTTTGCAAAACTTGGATAAAATTTTAAATTTCATAAATGGATAAATATGTTTAAATGTTACAAAAATTTTTTTCAAAAATATTTTTTAAAATAAAAAAATCTTATTTTATGCATATATACTTTAAATAAAATGCATTTTGTATACATACATATATTTACCTTTTAAGAGAAGGTTTTTGTAAAGAGCAAAAGGCAACAACGAAGAGCAGGAACTGATTAGCTGGAAATACAAAATAGCTTTTATCGTGTGACTATGACGTCACGCTGGTTTTTGAATTGATTGGTAAGAATTACGTGGTGATCATTATCATGTGACTATGACGTCACATGAATGGAGCATGTACCCTCAAAAGTTTTATTTTACATAATATGGAAGTTAATTGGGTGGATAACTACTTGTGCTTTTTGTTTTCGTTCTATATCTGTGATTAGAACTTGGTTCAAAGTCAACTGCCTCTTGCAAAATTTCTGCAGTATTGTTTCTAACATACTACGGTTCCGTTCTGGTCAAGGGCTGCGGTAGCCCAGTGGTTAAGGTATCGGACCATGGCAGGCATGTCATGAGTTCGAGCCCAGTACCACTAAAGACCCGCCGTGTAGGGCAGCGATGCACGTTAATCGTCGGGGCGAAACGTCCTCCCTTTGGGGTGGTGGTAGTTAGGAGAGGGGGGTGCCAGCTCAGGTGTCGTCCACGTCACTTGACCATGGTTCAAAATTACGTGGTCCGTCGCCAAAAGCCCTCGTGTAGCTGAACAGTGCAACGTTAATATTCACTCACTCACTCCGTTCTGGTCAGTGCTCACATTAAAGGCCACAGTCACGGCGCAGAGTCTTCTTGTTGGTGTAATGTACACATTTGGAATAGGGGAGGGGTTGTCGTCTCAGGTGCTGCCTTTTACACTTGACCGTAACTCAAAATTATTAGGTCCGTCCCAGTGACCTATGCTTTACTTTTTTAGAATGCGACATAAATTAAAAATCGAAAATTAAATCGCAGGAAGTACATATATGAAAACATTCTCTCTTATTTCGCAAGGCTTTCTTTCTTTTTTTTTTTGAGGAATTTTCTTACAGTTCAGAAATAATTAATCTCTCGAATTTCACAAAACCACTTTATTTTTCAATATTTTAATATAGTTTAGGACTCTAGAAATTAAAATTAAATTCTGTTCGATTTTGTTTCGCAATTTTCGAATCAGAGACGGGATGTCTTTAACCTCAGAATTTCCAAAACCGCAAGAATCACGATTTATTTTTCTTTTTATTTATCATTATCAATCCTTCGCGCCTGCTGCTCTCAAATTGCGTGCAACACATCTCGCGGTTTTATGAATCGAAGCCGCGTCAATTTCGAAAACTGTTTCCCGCCGAAAAATTTGCCCTCTGCGGTTGCCTACCGGCAAAGAACCGAGCATTCCACAACTGTGAGAAAATGCGAGGAAACTGGTTTTATCCTCTGCGCATCTAACACATGATTTTGTCCGGAAAAAAAAATTACTTGAGCATTTTCAGTTCATGAATGCAACCTCCATCGTGTCATTCACTTTTTTTTACGATTTGTTTTGATATGATTTAGTATCAAGGTAATAACAAGAAAATGGCAATTATAATTCGAATGAAAGTATTCGAAAATAATTATTTTTTGGGTGGAGGTGTGATCTTGGGAAACACACCAAATTGGTAAGAGGTAATGAAATTAATTAAATTCCATTAATTCTTTCGCTTAAGTTGAATTCCAAGAGTTATCCCCCTTCGTCCGACTTCCGTCTATATAAGAAGGCTTAATTGCAGTTTGTTTTTATAGATCTGTTTGGGTGGTAAGTGAAATTAATGATTTTCTCGTTTTGAGAGACAGGTTTGATGTTTTTCTAGTTTTTGATCGATAACAAAACTGACATACTACTTTAATCTATATTTGTACAACCGCTATTTCATCTATGCATGCGCAACCGCTATTTCATCAATGCATGCGCAACCGCTATTACATCTATGTATATGCAACCGCTATTTCATCTATGTATATGCAACCGCTATTTCATCTATGTATATGCAACCGCTATTTCATCTATGTATATACAACCGCTATTTCATCTATGTATATACAACCGCTATTTCATCTATGTATATGCAACCGCTATTTCATCTATGTATATGCAACCGCTATTTCATCTTTGTATGTTAAAACACGTCATGCCACATATCGTCGGCCTAATTATCAGAATGCGTAACTCTACAAAGGAACTAAATTTGATATAGGAGTGCTACGCGCCCAACATTGTTTAGCGCAATCCCTTAATCATGCCAAACAGCGCTCGGTGAAAAAAATTAGAATTTAGAATCCAAATTAATCGAAAATTCGAATTAAAATCGTCTGAAATTAATAGGGTTACCGTAAAAAAAATTACTCTAATATACGTTATCCCCATGGCAAAACCACATTACCACACGATAAAAATATCAAGGTAACCATATTGTAATGTTATATCGCCTATCTTGACGAACATAAATAAGAACTTGGCGCGTAGCACTCCTTTCTCAAATTAGCACCCCAGAAGGAGTTACACATTCTGATAATTAGGCCGACGATATGTTTTTCCGCAGCAGCACTCTCCTTGTGGGGAAATTGAGTTGTACAGGCAAAGTTAGCTTCTTAGCGTGAACTCTAATAAGATTATGGTAACCATAAATGTTACCAGTTACCAGATTGGTGACTTTATCGCTCTTGAGAACAAATTTGACAAAATATACTTTATCATGGAATCAGGGAGACGGCTCTTGCGTCGACCCTTCTGGAAATGTCCATGAAGCTATATAAAGGACATTTGATACAAAGGTTGGTGGAGTTCAGAAGAGAGTGCAGTCGAGATCACAGAATCTGCATGAGCAGTGACAGCGATTAAAGACACTTATACAACCTTGCTGGTGAAACTTTTCCAAAAAACCATTTCTGGATCGTTGTAAACCTTGTTCATAACGAGTGCGTTTTGCACTATTGTAAATAATCTGTTATAATGTTTCTTTGCGTACATTCGTCGATTTGTCTTCGTGTAGAGTCATTTGTTCGTCTTAATCCATTAATAAATTTGTTACTCTTCTAATAATTGGAGTCGTTGCTGTGGTGTAATGGTGAATATTAGGCTTACCCCCTTCAAAGTCAAGTTTTCGGCTTTAAGCCGGATCTTACAAGGAATTTCGAAACCATAATATAGGTTTTGAGCCCCTTAGAATCCTCAACCCCTCCCTGACGCAAGGGTTGCGGGAGTGAACGTTACGCCACTGAGTCGTTGGCTGCTTTTCATCCACGAAAATTCCATCCACGTAACATATACAACCACTATTTCATGTGATAGTTTTAAAAGCTCATTACAAATGTCATAAAATTTCACAAAGTGCTGCCTGGTTAACAGCACTTTGTGAGTAGCCTGGTTAATAGAATAACGGACTAATAGAATTCCGGTATCATCCTGATAGAGAATGCATGTAGTGAGGTTAATGTTCTTGGATTCCGCTTGAGTTCAAGTTCTTTTCTTGGCGTGGCGTGAAAATTTAAGAGATAGGGTGTTAACTCGGGTGTGTCTTTCTCTTCTCTCGACATTGGTTCAAAATTCTGAGGTCAGTCACAAATGCCTCTTGTATTGCTTCTTGTAGGGCATTAATAATAACCAAGCTAAACTCGAAATTCTATAAAAATTATCAAAATATTTAGAAATTTGTTGGGATACATTTCTACTTATTATTGAACTGGTTAATTGATTACGTCGTTTTTTCAAAACAAATAATACAGTTTATTATTAAGTCATATCTACTCTTGGTTTTAAGTAATTTTTTACAAAAACATACTTAAATTTTAAAATTGAAAATAATGTGTTTGTTTTCAAAAAAAAATTTGGTATTTTTCAAAAACCAAGGATCTGAATGGTTTAATTTCAATTTCGTTCTTTTTGGTGTTAATTTTGGAGACTTGAATATGCGCCAAAGTATTGTGGAAGCTATTTGAATCATTTAGAATCAGTAACATTTTTTAAGACTTTTAGAAGCCTTGGGACCTTATGCAAAAATAGGGCCTACTTACGACCCTTTTAAAGTAGATAGTACACAGCTGTGTGGTCTCCATTCCAACCCGACCGTGGACCGGAACCGATCCATGGATCAAATAATACCTGCCCGCCCAAGAAACAAATTATTTCCTTTTTTATTTACTGTGGTGTATTTCTTTCTGGTTTGTGCGACTTTCCAGGGAAGTCACTTTATGTCCACTTTTTGGTGCAACTGCATTTTATTCTGAAGACATATTTAAGTAAAATAAAATAAAAACAAATTAAATAAAAAAAAAAATCTAAAACATAAACAATCAACGTTCCACCCTCAGCTGACTTCAGTAAAACTATCAGATATTGAACGGTCCGTGGCGATAAAAAGGTTGGGAAGCACTCGTTATACTATCGTGAACAGACATTAAATGCCAGAAATCAAGGGCGAGTAGTTTTTAACAAACAAGTAATATAAGAAAATTGTTTTTAAGTCGATTCCTACTTAGATCAACAACGAAAAATTTTATTTTAGCTACTTTTTATTAAATAGTTACAATTAATATAAATATGTATATACATAGGACAGAATCACAACATTAAGTGGTAATTAGTTTTTTTAACTATCATTAAAGTATCGTATTGTGTCCTTTTAATTTCAGTCCAACTGAATGCTTTAACACGTGAGAAAAAAAACCTTTTCAAGTTTTGACACAAGTCGCCAACTTGGTTGTATTTGTAATTCTTTAAATATTTAGTTTTAATCAATTAATTTGTATTAATTATTATTATATTATTGTATTGTCATCCAAAACGATCCTGTATATAAAATTTCAGCTCAATTCAGCGCTTTAAAATCTATTTTATTAACGATTGAAAATTCCACCAAGATAAATAAATAAATATACAAATATATAAATAAATAAATATATAGACAGTGCGAGCTAATAGTAGGAATTGAAAAACATATATCTGATCCAGTATTGTGAGGCCTGGCCACCTTCAGTAGGGAGAGCTACATTCGGAAGCACAGAGTGCTTGTAAACAAAAACAAAGTTTCTACTTACATAATCGTTCAGACGCCCTCTGGCGGTTACAATGAAAATTCGTTAGGGAATTCTTTACACTCGTATACATTTATTTTTATTTATTCAACGCCCGCGCTTAGATTCTTGACCATTTGACGCCGAGCCTCCCCGTACCGACTGACGATGTCGTCAGCCGGGTATTCATCGAGTCCAGTGCATTGGAGCAGGTGGTCGCCATCCATTTTGGCATGACCGCAGAGTGGGCAGGCCTCCTTAGCAGCCAGGCCAAGTCAGTGGAGATATACTCCCAAAAAGCCATGTTCATTGAATCACCATTATAATGTAAGGAACGGTGTTGCTTGCGAATATTACAAGTTTAACATAAAATAAATAGAACAGAAAGTAATATTAACGTATTACTCATTCAGATATAAATTTTTTACACTATTTTAAAAGCGTTCATTACGCAAAATTTGTAATAATGTGTTACTTTTGCTGAGCAGAGATCAGCTTAGGAAGGTGTTTTTAAAAATCAATCCACAAGAGAGAGTTACGGAGCGTTATAAATAAAAAAAAGTAATTTTTATCAGCTATTAGATCTGCAAACTTAAAATTTAACAATTATGATTTTTTTTGTTGAGCTGAGATGTATAAAAATCTTAATTTTTTTGTTTGGTTTGCAATTCACGTAAAATTAACTTATTACTTATTTATCCTTCCATCTGTATTGTTTAATTTTTCAATTCATCCGTGCGAAGAACGGGTATTCCAGCTAGTAATATAAATCTTGTAATAAATCAAGTTATAAAATATACCATATTAGTCAAGTAGTCCTGCTGTTTGAGAACCTCAGAATTTTATAGATAAACCTTTCCTAAAATAACAAACTTTTAAGGCATTAGTATAAATTTCTAAGAGATATTTATGACTTATTCTGTTGCCACTAATATCAACAAATAAACTTATTTCTTATTTTCATATAGTACACGACGAAGATCTTTTGTTTTGTGAATCACTTCGCTATTGGTTAATTTCACAAAAAGTGAGGCTGGTATCAGATACATTATGTACAGATTAAAGATTCTCTCTCTTTCTTGTTAAATCTTTCTAAATTTTGAAGGGCACGTCTCAAGGTCGGCAAATTTGTGAGCTTTGTCGTGACCGAAGACAGAGGCAAAACTATTGGAGAAACAGAAATTTAAGCGAAGCGGGGAAGATAAATCTGAGTGATGATTGAGAGAAAAAAAAAAAATGGTGGACGATGTCTTTTTGCGAATGTTGTCTAATGATTCCACGTCAATTTTCCGCTCTCTCAAGGCGTGACGAAAAAAATGCGTACGATTTTGAGTCTCTTGAATAAGTATACGGCACGGAATGTATTACATTAGGAACCGACTGCTGACAAAATGATTTATTTAGAATTCAGGAAAATTGACAAAGCAAACGGATACGAGATTTTTTTGTCGTTCTTATAAGAATCGTGATATTGAAATATGCGAGGTAAAAAGGGGGAGTTCTTTTTTGTTGTATGAAATTCTGAATGAAGTTTAAAAAAAATGTTTCAGGTGTAAAAACGTAGTAAAAAAGGTATCCTCTGATGTAACAATTTTTATCCTATTTAGATAAGTTTTTATGATAATCATGGCTGTTTTTTTTAACTAGAATTATTTCCATAGAAAAATAAGGGATCACAGTCGCGAACTTCTGGATGGTGCTGTCAAATCATGAGTTCGAGTCTCGATGCCACTGGAAACCCATCGTGTAAAAGCACTCATGTATGTTAAATTTGTCAAGTCTCGTAATCCTCATGCAAACGTGTAGAAATATGGAGAATAGGGTGCCAGTTCACGTGTTGACCTTGTCATTTTATCATTGTACAAAATTTTGATGTTCATCACCGATAGCCTTAGTGTAGCTTTGAAATGCGACGTTAATAAGTGGCCTTGGTAACCTAGTGGTTAAGAAAGTGGTCTTCAATCTTTTTCACCTCACGGAACCCCAAGAACTAGAAGGTGTTTTCTTAAAACCCCTAGAACTAGAAAGTATTTTCATGGAACCCTATTCTACACACACTCTTGAATATATCTTAAAATAATATTTAAAATAGATCACATATTAGATCAATGTAAATGCAATAAAAAAAGTATTGCATTTATTATTAAAAAATTTAATCTACTTTTAATATAATTTACTCATTAATAATATTAATCTGTGATTTATGTATTATGTTTAGTAACTGGGATATCTGCTTGTATTTTTTCACACAAACTGGCTAAGTCTAGATCTATTGAGAATAACTGCCATCGCATTACATATTCTGAGTTTCATTTGTTTCTATACTTGTTTCTGTAGCCACTCACGTTGAGAAATACTTTTCGCTTATACACATTATTCAGAATGGTATTAAAATATTTATAGCTGTGTGAAAAATACTGCGTATTTTTCATGAATTTGCAACATAGAATTTAGGATCTGTTCTAGCTTAAATTTAGATTTTTATCATCGAATCCGTCTATGTGCTGTAGGTGTTTTTTCACATATATAAAAAGGTGCATTTTTCCCATTAGAAAACTATATGTTTTCATGACATTGTACTAAAGAGTATAAAATTATCTCGTGGAACTCAGGATAGTAAACAATAAAACATTCACGATCTAGTAAATTATATATATATATATATATATATATATATATTATTAGATTGGGAATATTATATATATATAATATTCTTTTATTATATTATAATAAAGTTTAAAAAAGTATTGCAAAATAAAGTTATTATGGATGATAAAAATTTTCAGTTTCTTATTGACACGGATGAGACTTAAATTCTTCTGGGTGCCCAAACACTTTAGAGAACGTGAATCCATTTGCATACTCATTTATACATTTCTTTTCGATTTTTTTATTGTGACTCAAAGAACCCCTGGGTAGGCTTCGTGGGTTTATGGCTCTTGCATCCTTAATCTATGTATTTATCAAAACTTTATTCCCTCAAATTAATCTGGAGGTATTTGCACGGAAACTTGTAAATTACATTACTTTCTGTGGGCTTACCTTATTCAAATCTTCGAAAATATTTTTCGAACACTTTGCATCTTATGTTTGTAAACATAATGGAATCTGATCTCTGGCAATCACTTAATGTATGTATCAGAACTCTTACCGATTGGAATTCCAAATATGTATTTAAGGTATCCGACTACGTTCGGAACCATGATTTTAAAAAGCGCATAAATGGATAATTTTCGTGATATTTAGTGTCACATAGATTAGAACACATGTATAAAATTGTTTTAAGGACACATTTTGACAAAATTATTTAAATACAATATTTCGGCAAAAATTAACTTGAATAACCTTTTTTTTCAAAATGCTCTCTTTGTAAAGTGTTCTATTATAATAATATTTTGCCTGTATATAGCTCAGACCTCTGTACAGAGGCTCAACTATGGCTTTTGAAAAATTCACATTATTTTCAGAGTTACGACCATTTGAAATAATTATCGGCGGTTTTTTTTTCTTAAAATTTCTACCCTCTGTTGTCGTACAACATGGATAAACCCACTTCTAAGTTATATATTTCAAAAATATTAGTTGAGCCACTGTACAGAGGTCTGAGCTATATAAAGGCGAAATATTATTATAATAGAAGCATTTTTCACATAAGGAGAACATTTTGAAAATAGGTCATTCTATGTTCATTTTTTTCAAAATGTTGTACTTAAATAATTTTTTATTGTAATACTATTCTTAAAATAATTTTACATGCATTTTCTAAATCTAAATGACACTAAATATTATAAATATTATCCATTTATACGCTTTTTGCAAAATCATGGTTCCGAACGGAGTCGGATACCTTAAGGAAAGGGTGTTTTCTTCCAAGTGGCGTTTCAGCAGTGAATGAATCGACCAGCAACTATTTCTTGGGCGCCTGGAGAGAAAAAAGGACCATAATTACCTCTCCTCTCTCTGCTGGGAGGTTTTTTCTACTTTCAGTTCCTTCCTTTCACGCAAAACACACGACTTGTGTTTAAAAAAACGCCTAAATGTCCATAATAAAGGACTGTGTAATATGGCGAGCTCTGTGGGCAGTATTTTGTTTTTCGAAATGAAAGTCTGTTATTATTGGTTTGCTTTAAAATTTACGATAACGTTTTCCCCATTGTTTTTAGTGAGCATATTAACCTCTGCAACCCTTTTGTTGTATAGACCTTTCGGTTTGTGCTGATCTTCACCAAGCTATTGTGGATGCCTAAAGTTATGGATGTGTTGCCAAAAGTTATGGATGAAATTTTTATATAAAAAAAATTTAAATTTGCTGCATAATCATGAAATGAAGTGGTTTTCTTTTAAAAAAAATTTATACGTGAAATTTATTAAATATTTAAGTTTGTTTCTTTAAAACATGTGCCTCCACTTTAAAATATTCATCAATTTTCAATTCAATAAAAGAATATATTGTGTTTATCTTTTATGTATAAGTGCATGTTGAGTATTTAAGGAAGTTTTAACGGCTTTTGAATACCTTCAGTTTGAAATTCGATGAAGAATTTTAAATTATAATTGTTGTAAAATTTAAGTTTCGAATTCCTGTCAATGTAATCTTTTTTTTTGAAGCGCAAAGTTTCTTTTTTGGTTTTTTTAAAGTCGTGAATTAGTTATACTTGGCAATAGATTTTTCTTTTAATAATTTTGTTTGGGATATAATAGTCATTTATTCTAAATTCTATTCCTCGCGACAAATATTCAACATCCCTATTATAAAAATATTATGCAAGAAATGATTTAAAAAATATAATTGAAATCATCTAGTGAAATCATTATGTATTATTGTGTTAAAGTAATGTATTAGCTTTAAAACAGATTATGGATGCATCATAAATGACTTTATATATTAACACTATTAATTACCGTAAAATTCGGCGCGTAACGCTCACTTTGAACACAAAGGATAAGATCGAAATGTACGGGTGCGTGTTATAAGGCGAATATACCTAAAAATTAAAAACTGTAGCTTGAAATTATGAGTGCGCATTATGCACCGGATCTTACGGTAACTGAAAATCGTCTAATTAGAATTCGTTTTTATTCTGTTTCAATCTTTTGATAAAATCATGAAAAAAATTGAAATAAACAGGGGTAACATTTAAAAAAAATCCATTTACTCTTTTTCTGACCAATTTATTCAGGGAAGACTGCCTACTTTTTAATACTTAATTAGTGTCTACGAATGTTTAATTTTTCATGAATATTTTTGATTTAAATTTTTTTTTTTGCTGAAAATGCATTTAAGGGGAGTTGGATACCTCTCTCTCTCTACACTAACAATGTTAAATTGGCTGTTTACGATGTACCTTTTCTCAAAATCTGTTATATGTGCATATTTGAAATTTTTCATACAATTAAAGTACACCTTTATTATTATACTGAAATTAGCTTTTAGCTAATTTTGAATTTTTTAATAAATTAAGGAAAATTTTAACAACATTGCAAAATTTGACCCATTTTTCACTTAAAAAATTAGTAAAAATTTTTTGAGTTTTTTACAAAAAGCTCATTTTAGTATATATTAGACATCATTATAAATATTTCATAAAAAATTTACATACCTGTGAACAGTAGTTTCTCAGAAAAGGTACATTGCACATTATAAAATTTACATTTTGAGATAAATTGATTTTAATGTATACCGTGAGACTTCTAATCGGCTTTAAAAAAAAAAAAAAAATAAAAGGCTCAATTTAAATAAAAAAGATACATTTTTTTGGGTTTATATCAGACGTTACACTTTTAAGCAAAAACAAAGTACTTTTTTTTGCTTTTTTCGCCTTTAAAAAATGGGATGCCCCAATTCAACGATTTTTTAAAGGGTTTTTAAGGTTTTTTATAAAAAATTTGGAGGTTAAAGTAAGGTTTTTTTTAGGAAATTAAAAATCTATAAATTTAAAAAATGTAAAAATCTCAAATTGCCAAAAATAAGATTTTAGTTATCCAACACCCCTTAACGTTATTAGAGTAATTAACACAATGTATCGCTGCTACGAAATATCACCAGAGGATGAAATTGACATATTTATAATATCTCACAGATTTCTTATATTTCTATATTGTATGAAAACAAGCTATGGTAGTGGTTGATTTAACATTCATCAGTTCTTTTTATTAAATGAAAGTCTTAGACAAAATAGAATATAAATCTTCTGATCACGATTCTACAACGTTATCTCAGATAACTCTATTGAATAAAAGAGATGAATATAAATTGCCGTTTTGAATCATTTGAATTATTTACAATCTGTTGCCAGATTTCATACGTATTCAGATTTTTGATTGAATAATGGGCTAAATTCATGAGTTCCAAGATAAAGGCTATCACGTATTCTCCATTGAATTCAAAATTGACATTAAATATATTTTTCCACTCGTAAAATTTAGATAATTTTCAGATTTGATCGCGTTGGGTAGTAAACATGTTCAAATATTAAGATTCTTCAAAATGTTTTTTGAATCGAGTACATTTTGTTTCTTGAAGTTCGTTCTTATTATTGAAAAATATGTGTTTTTTTTTAAAAGAAAGTTCCTGTAAAAAGCTAAAATTGGCAACAACGAATCGCATGAACTGATTGGTTGAAAACGTGTGATTGCAGTTATCATGGAGCTATGACGTCATATGGATTTGAACCATTATAGTTGAACTGTAATGATATTAAATTTTAATTAACATAAAAATACCCGAAACCTATAAAAAGTTAAAGTGGAAAAGCTGTTTTAAATAGCTGATTTAAAATTTGTGTGAAAAAGTTTTATATTTCCCTACTTCCATTGATGGTAATATCACATTTTTCATGCTGAACAGATTTAATTGTATCGGTCATACTTCATTAAAAAATATTAATTAACTATATAACTAATTTGCAACTGCAACAGTATTTTAGATTTTGGAAATGGAATAAAAAAATGAAAGATTTGTCTGGATAGTTCGATGCTTTATTTCTTTTGTAAAAAAAAAAATCAACTTTAAAGAAATCAAAAGTTCAATTAATTGCGGTTCTTAAATTCATCGTAAAACCCGGAGGGTAATTTTTTCCTTGCCGATCTTTTGTTAATTTGGTTTTTTTTCCCCCCCCTGTTTTCATTTCCCAAATTTTAGAAAAAAAGGGAAAAAAAGTCGTTCGCTTGTTTGTTGACTTCGTTTTTTGGTGGCCGGAAAGGTGAGCAAAACTGAATGCTCGACCCTTTTCTGTTTTGGGAATTTTTTTGGCTTCTTAAAATTCTTTAAAAGAAATTTTTGTTTTTTTTTCCCTTTTCATTATCGGGAGTCTTGGGAGCCGTACGGTAGAGTTAAACTAAAGTTGAAACCAGTCTTCTAAGGTTGAATGGCACTTATTTACCCGGATGAATTAGAAAAGGGGGAAAAAGGTAAACAATAACAAAATATAAATATGGAAAAAATAAAATTATGTTTATCGTTGGTATGTAATATATAATAATAAAAAACAAAGCTATTTTCCCCCTCTTTTAAGTTAAAAGTGTGACCAGGATTTTTTTTTCTATAGGAATAAAATAGGGGAAAGGCTTGAAAGAAAATTTAATAATCGAGTGATTTTTTTGTTTTGGAATATAAAACATTTAATTAGTCATGTTGTGTTTCAATTTCTGTGTGTTAGGATTTATGTTTCCCTTTTTTAAAAGATCTAAACATATTTAAAGATCAAATTTTGGGCGTCTTCGATTGGGGGAACCCCACCCCTCTTTATCTGAAGTTTTTTAAACAGATGTTGGGGGACAAAGCAGGTAAAGGGGGCATTGTTTTGTCTGGCCTGGACAAGGGGCATTTTGAATTTACAAAGGCTAAAAAATTCGGGAAATAGGCATTCCTGAAGTCCCCGAATAGGAGAAGCCGTGTTAAATCGGCGATAGGGAAAAAGGGTTGGGAGGCCAGGTGGTTGGAGATGAATGGAGGTTTTGAAATTGGATGAAAATATGGCGCCCTTTGGGTTCCCCAAGACGAGGGGAAAGTGTTTTGTTTGCCGAAATGGGGGAAAAAAACCCCGGGGAGAGGGGGAACCTTTTTTTTCCTGCCAGGGGAAGACGAGGGGGGGGGTGGACCCCCCTTGTTTGGGGTTCATTTTGGGGAAAAAAGGAAGAAGAAAAAATTGGACGGGGAGGTGAAAACTTTGGGGGGAAACCCTGGATAAACAGAGGGGTAGAGCCCGGAGTGAGACGGACGGGCCCCGGGTGAAAGTGAACCATGGAATAAACTGGAGAGGGGCCCCGGGAAAACAAGGGATTGTCGATGCCTTCGGAATAATTGACCTCGGGGAAAAACGTCCCCCTTGGGTAGATATTGGACTTTTTAATAACATATGAACTTTAAATACTGTTTAAATTTTTTAAAAAGAGGTTTGACAATTTTTTTTGTGTGCTAACTACTGACGACGTTACAAAATTTTTACAAACGGTAATATTGATTCTAGATATAAAAATAATTATAATTTTTAGTTTTAATTATAACTAAATTTGTGTATTGAAAATTGCGCATTATATTTGATTATTTTTAAACTTTTTTTTTAGGTGTTGTCAAAAAATATAAAAAATTGAATTGTTTCTAAATGTTTTTTGAAAAAATTTTTAAAAAAATTTAAAAACTGAAATGCATGGAGTGATAAAAATATCAAAAAAAAACCAAAATCAGTTCCCAATTTTTTTTTTTCAACTAACTAATACACTTTGATTTAATGTTATTTGTCCCTTTTCTAATTTAATTTTCTTTTTTTTAATTT
>BMAV01010721.1:0-18710 GCA_019973955.1 Trichonephila inaurata madagascariensis | reverse complement strand
TCTTGACATTCTCAAGGAAATTTAAAAAAAGTGCAAGCAAGATGGGAACTCAGATATTTTAAATTGTACCAAAATAATGACTCGAATCTGCACAGATTTTAAAAATGGGTCCTCTACCACTATCCCAGAGAAAAACTCCTGCACAAAGACCCAGCCCTTTAATCCTATTGAACATGTGAGATTATTTGCGAAAAAAAAATACATGAGCATCAAATTTCTAACAAGCAGGATTTGGGAAAATATTTGGTCGTTGAGTGGATCAAAATCGATTGATCATTTTACAAAAAATTGATCCAATCCATGCCAAATAGATTTCGAGAGGTCATAAAAAGCAAGGAGGGCCCAACAAGATAAATATTTCTAATTTTGATTTTTTTTTCTTAATATATTGAGAAGTGTCCCAATACTTTTTTGAGCGCATTTTTTAACCCGATTTCTTTTATTTCCAATTTTAACTGTAATTGCATTAATGAATGATTTATGTTCATATTATTGTTATTTACATTTAACAAAATAATGGTTATTTTTTTTTTTCTTTTTTTTTTTTTTGGTTTCATTTGTATGTTTAATTAAAATATTACGATAAAAATCTATGAACTGGTAGTGTGTCTCCCAATACTTTTTTGATAGACTGTAAATAAATTTTTCATCTTAATTTCAAAATAAAATTTTAATTAGAAATGTATTTGGTTTACTTTAATTTGATAAATCTGTTTAGAAAAGTTTTGTTTATGCATATATTTTGTATATATATATATACACTCACTTCCAAAAGTTAAGCACGGAGGGAAAATGCAAATTTTCCCGAAGCCAATCAGAATTGAAGAGGATGCAATTGTGCAGAGGTAGGGAGATGCAAATATGTTAAGTAACAGCCAATCGGCCATGTCAAGAAATATGCAAAAAAGGGGAGTCTTATAAGAAGCCATTTTTTGAAGGGTTATGAAATTGATTCTAAGTGCTGATAGAAGGTATTTAAAAGTAAATTTGTTTTAAGACATGTGTTTCTATATTGAAAAAGAAAAGACTTTAGAGCTGGCGTGCTGGGGGCGCATTGAAGCAGGGCAGTCGATCACAGATGTTGCTCTTTTCTTCGGTTTTTTTATTCTGTAATTTCACGTTTATGGAAACACCAAAAAACAAAAGTTGCCCGGACCCGTAGGTTGGGGGCCGGGTTCAAACCCCGCGGAAGATCGAAAATTGTATTGAGCCAGGCGGAATACAGAGCGACCTCCACACGTGTGAATCTTTTGAAAAGCGTCCATTTGGGGGCTATATCTGCAGCTACTGTACCCCAAGATTTCATGAATGGACTGTTGCCCGGGTATTCGAGTTTGTGTTTTTTATCCGTCCAATCAAGAGGGCACGAAAAAGGGTATCGGGAACATGGCAATTGGGCTGTTCGACTGGGGCAATGTCATTTTTCTAGGTCAAAAGCTCTAGCCTGACAAACGGGAAAGATATGGCGTAAACAAGGAACACCCAATCAGCCCCAAAACATCACCGAACATCACGCATTCCGATTCGCAAGCATTATGGTGTGGACAGGGATTTCATTAGGATACCGCACCGACCTGCACATCTTTAAACGGGACTCTGTGACGGCTGTCCGATATCGAGATGAAGTCCTAGAACCCATTGTGAGATTGTACACTGCAGCAGTTGGCCCTACTTTTGTTTTAATGGACGAAAACGCACATCCCCATAGAGCTGACATCGTCGATAACTACCTGGAGAGTGAAGGGATTGCGCGCATGGCGTGGCCAGCATATTCGCCCAACCTTAATCCCATTGAAAATCTTTGGGATGCTCTCGACCATGCTGTATCTTCACGTTTCCTACCTTCACGTTTCCTACCTATTCTTATTGAGCTGGAAACAGCTCTACAAGAAGAATGACGATTGCTTAATTCTGCGGTGGTTGACCATCTAATCAGTGCCTCAAACTTTCAATACTGGCCCCCCCTTTTCAATAAACACATTTTATCGCCCCCCTTATACATTAATAAATTACTGAATGCAATAATAATGCACTTTGATGCTAAAGCTACAATACACGATCTTAATTATAAAACCGAAAAAATTAATAACATAGGTATTAAATTTTGTATATGTTACTTTTAAGAAAAAAAAATTAAGTAATAGGATAATTATGATGTTTTTTTTCCCTTTTCTCTAATTTTAAATTGAAACATATTGAAAAAATGCGAGGCTACTTAAAAGACAAAATATAGATATCAGCTAAATATAGAAAAGAACTCAGAGGGTCAATTCCTAAAAAATTTTGCAAGACAAGCCCAGGGAGTCGCTAATACTTATTAAACTTGTTCTTAATTCAGTATTAATAAGATAAGTATTAAATTTTATATATGTTACTCTTACGTAATATATATTTTAAGTAAATTATTTTTAAGTAATAGGTTAATTATGTTATTTTTCTTTTCTAATTTTAAATTGAAACAGATTGATAAATAATATTTAATTAAAGATTTTTTTCCCCAAGATCCATTTCTAAAAGTACAAATGTCTTTAAAAAAATAGCCTAATCTATGTGTTGTTTCTTATCATATCCATTACATCTGGCATTCTCGCGAACGTTCATGTGAATCTAGGCAACCTAACAGACGACTGCATAAACATGAAAAAATGCTGTACCTTGTACAACTAGTCAGTCTGGGCCAAATAGATTAGCTACCGAATCTCTTGAAGTACATTTCATAATTCACGGTATTATATTTACGGCAGTGGATTAAAACAAAATCATAGATATATTTTTTTAAATCACAGCGAGCATTCAACGATAATAAAGCATCAACAAGTAACAGACGGGGGCAAATTGATAAAGTTGTGAATGGGTTAGGATCCATTTCAAAAATACTTCAGAAGAGCTCTCAACTGCCAAAAAAGAGATCTTCATAGATTTCACATTCAGTGACGAAATTAAAGGGCAATTTTGTAATAAATCACTTTTGAATTCGGGATAGAGATGGATGCTGAATTTTCTGCACTAAAAACAAAAAGCATTTCGTATACTATTACCATTTTAACATCATACCTTTTGTGAATCCGGATTTTCTGCAATGGCTACTTTGAAGACAAAATATAGATCTGAGCTAAATATCAAAAATAATTTGAGTGTCAATTTTAATTTTTAGCCTTCCTTTTGAATAACTTGCTCTGCAAGACAAGCCCATGGAAGTCACTGATAATTATTAAACTTGTTCTTATACTGGCTGAAGTCCCCAAATTTAACACGAGTTTTTTTTTTAAAAAATGATAATACATTATTCTTGATATAATAGCTTAATTGTAAGGAGAGTAAAACCAAGTGCAGGACAATGTATACAAAAATGTAAAATGATTTATTGAAATGAATACTCATATTATAAACGTTTTAATGAACTGCAATTTTAAGCCCTCGCAGAATTAGCATTTAGAATAAATGTTAAGTAATAAAAAAGAATATAAAATTAAAATGAATAGCAATTGTGTTATTTTTAATATTTAAAGCGAGAAAGCCCGGATCAGGTGGCACCCCGATACTAATGTTAATGGTCGCGGAAGTGATGCACCCACCTTTTTTATAATTATTTTCAATATACAAGATAAAAATCACGATTTCAGTGAATAATTTAACTAAGAGAAAATATACTTACCTATTTCATTTTTTTTATTTGTCTTTCATAATTTGAGAAAAAAATCCAATAAACTGAACTAAATTGTTCTAAATGTGGTGACCTTTAAAAAAGGACACAAATCACAGACACTTTTTTCTAACATTACAGGAAAGTTATTTGCAAGCAAAACTGTCACATTTTGTTCACGTTATTGTAATTTTAATGTCCTTTTGATGATCGACAAATATCCTGTTGAACTTTTTCTTGCTTGTGTCTTTTTGACAGGGTGAAGTGCATTTTGCTGACAGTTATGGTTCATATTTTCTTGATAAAGTTCTTAATGTAGCTATTGAAAATTTTCCTTTTTGTTTCATGTTTATTGCTTTTCTCAAATTTACTTTCGCTAACATGATTAATATGCATTATTTCAGCAAGTGTTTCCTGTTTGATCAGCTTCAATTTCCTTCAGAGAGATCACAGATGCCCAATTTTTTTTTATTCTGCTCATTTACATTTATAAACCATAATCAGTCATACAACATCACAATTAAAACCACTAAGTTATTCAATAGGGGAAAATGCAGCATGTTCAAAAAAATATTTTTTAAAATAGTGGTCGTGCCGGGAACTCGGTCTAAAAAAAGTACCTTAAGATTCTAAAAAACGTTTTCCACTCCCAAAAAAAGGGGATATGTTATCAATTTATTTTAGCTCCCATTAAGACTGTCATATTAGAGGATTCTCTGTCAAGGTCATTCGTAACAAATAAACAGTTTTCTTCACAGAATTAACGATTTTTGTATTATATGTTTCAGTATACTCATAAAAAATAAATCTTGGCCAATTAATCCTTCAAAGTGCTCAATATACTTATCCATGTATCATAAAACCTTTTCACATTGTGAAAAAAAAAGCGCAACAGAATTATAAATTTACAACTTTCCTTAAAAAGGGATGCAGGTAACCCCCACCATAAGTTCGAAAGCCAGCAAAAGTAATATTTTTTGATTAAAAGAAACATAATAAAAAAATCTCTCATCGTAGGATTACAGAAAACAAACAAAATATTTTTTATTTAGTTATAGGAACAAATATCTAATGAGCGTTCAAAGTAGAATCTTTATTTTGATTACCTTTTTTTCACCAGATGATATATATAAATCATATCATGTAAATCTGTATTTTTCATTATATCAGAAAGTATTTTTTTTTTCCAGTAAATTAATTTTTAACCTTTTTTTTTCGATATGCTCGCGCCCCTTGAAGGGTTATCAAATCCAGGGGGGCGCGCCCCACAGTTTGAGAAACACTAACCTAATTGAAAGCATGGTCAGAAGGTGTAAACTTTGCATACAGATGAGGGGATCACATACCCTATTAATGTCCTTTTTTTTATTTTATGCTGTTATTTTCATTTTATACTTTTAAATTTTGCTTTTAAATCTCCGTATGACATTATCTGATAACTTACAAAATATTAATATTGTTTTATTCTGTATATAATTATTGATTTTGTTTTATGTATAAATATACATGCTACTTTACTGCCAAATTTTGTGTCAATCAAAGCAGTATTTGTTGATTTTTTTTTTTGCATTTTAAATCTTCGTGCTTAATTTTTGGGAAATAAGTGTATATATATATATATATATATATATATATATATATATTGTTATATATATATATATATATATATATATATATATATATATATAATATATATATATATATATATAGGAAAAGAACCAAACGCAAAAGGTTAAACATGTTAGAAATGTGTGCCTTCTCATCCTTTTTTTTAACCAGACTGATCCACAACAACGCGTTGCAGGGTACAACTAGTGTTAAATAAAATAATAAGTACGACAAAGACAACAAAATGTTTGAATACTTAATTATAAATTAAGTATAAGAACACATTTAATCATTGGCGTAGCTAGTACTGAGTGGGCCCTTTATCAGGATTTCTTCGGGGCCCTACTTTGGATATGAGACCTTTGTTAGTGGGACTGAAGTTACTTATGTTGGGGTCCCTGTAGCTTGGGGGCCCCGTATTATTGATACGGCAGATACGGAAATAGCTACGCACCTGCATTTAATGTGAAGTTCGAGCTTGATGGTTTTTGATAATTTCATTTATATTTGGTCGTAAAAAATGCAATGCCACTCTCATTTCGTCAGCTACATTTAAAAGTCTTGATATTTATTTTCATTCGTACATTTGTTAATGCTAAAAATCCTAATTCACGCAAATATAATGTGGAAAATTTAAAATTTAAAGCTTTTTTTACTATTATGAGATAATCGCCTTTAATTTTAATCCAAAATGAATTTATTCACTCTTCTGAATTTTTTTGAAATTAAATCTCGATTATTAAAATTCGAAATTAGTTTTTCCTCTTCATTCAAAGTTAATTCATATACAGATGTATCCGTTATCACAAATGAATTGCGAACTTAATCAATTCTTTTATATCCATCTATTTACGAAAGGATAAGTTAAATATACCAAGAATACCTTTTGTTTATTTCTATAAAACGACTGAATGATTTAGTTCCAAATTTTTTTTCACATAGTATAGTTAATAATTTTTAAAACAATTGGTGGCACGCTTTAAGAATTTAGCGACACACAAAAGTGCCACGGCACAGTAGTTGAGGATCCCTGTTCTATAAATGTAGCAGTTTCTTTCATCTTTTTCCAATTGAATCATGCATCCCATCTCCAACCAAATGTCATCGCTCATTTATATTCATAATCACGTTTTTAGATGCTATTGGGGAGGATATAATCGTAGTAAAACATGAAACAGAAATGTTAGAAAGCCTCACTCTTTCCCCTCAGTTCGAATTTGAATGGCACAAAGCTTCGACTGCAACTACGATACGAAAACCGCTTAGAGTGTTCCAAATGTTTACGAAGAGATTCAGCATGACTTGGAGTTCTATTGGTTTGGTGGGAGAATTTATTTTTACATTACTGCTTGTAATCTGAACTATTTGATGCAGAGAAACTGATCAATTTAGAATGACACCCTTTTTGAGAAAGAGAAAACTTCTTCAATTTAAACTTTTTAATTGTTTGTCTTGATCAATTTAAATAAAATTTAAAAGTTGCAAAATGTAATTTACATGTATTATGTAGTTCTTTTTTATGATTAAAATTAAAAAATTCTCATGCAACGCCGTCAATTACATTATAAGGGCGTTTCAGGGGAAATTTGGTAGAATATAGAAGAAAAACCCGTAAAACCGACGTATAACGCAAATTTTTAACCCCAAAAAAATATGATCAAACTTTACGGTGCGCGCTTTTCCCGGGTAAAAAAAATGATACCCGAAAAAAAAAAAAAAAAAAAAAGATGTGGTAAAAAACTGAGACTTCTACAAAGATCGGAATACTGTTTATATTTAAGAGAAATGTTAGAGTTTACGAACAAAAAAAGGGTTTTTTTTTTCAAAAATTTACATTTTTTCAAAATCCTGATAATGTCTGAATAAATATTTTAAGACATAATAGCATTGCTAACGGCATTGCAGGATCCTTCGGGGGAAACGGAGTGCCATTATACGGCGAATATATCTTAAAATTAAAAATGCAGCTTGAAAGAAGGGTGCGCTTATACCCCGGATTTTACGGTAAGATTTATTTTTGGCGACATGACGACCATGAAGTGGGTTTATTACAGTATCACTGAAAACTTTTTTTATAAAGAAGGGGGTTTAAGGTATAACTACGTTGAACCCTTTGTTTTTGAAAAGAATAAATGGATAACATTTAATATTTATTTCACTTAGATTGAAAATGTATATAAAATTGTTTTAAGATTAGTAAACAAAAAAAAATTATTTTTTAAATATTTTGAAAAAAATGAACATAGAATGACCCTTTTTCAAAATTTTCCCCTTTTGTAAAAAATTTTTCTTTTAAAAAACATTTTGCCTGTATATGCTCAGACATCTGCAGAGGCTAAACTAGAATTTTTGAAATATTTAACTTAGAAAGGGGTTTATCCATTTTTTTGCTACAACGGGGGGGGGTAAATTTTTAAGAAAAAATGCCGATAATTATATTTCAAATGGTTGTAACCTGAAAATAATGTGAATTTTCAAAAACCATATTGGTTTCAGTACAGAGGTTGAGCTATATACGGGCAAAATATTATTATAATAGAAGCATTTTTCAAAAAAGGAGAACAGTTTGAAAAAGGTTATTCAAAATTTAAATTTTTTCCAAAATAGTTTTCAATTTTTTTAAAATTTCCCTTAAAACAATTTTATACATGTATTCTAATCTAAGTACTAAATATCATGAAAATTATCCATTTATGCGTTTTTAAAATCAGGGTTTCCCGGGAACGTATGGATACCTTAAGTACTAAAGGGGGAATTACATTTCCCCCAAAAAAGAATATACAACTGTTTTGTGAATGAGAATATGTCCTTAGGTATTATTTTATATATTCTAATTTTACACTTTCTAAAAGTTAAATATGCTTTTTTCTTTTTCATAAGCCTGCCTTTTAAATTATGTTTTTTAAAAAAAAGTTTTTTTTCATGATTATACCTATAATACAATTGTTTTATTTTTTGGATTTTCACATGGTAATTAAATAAAAAAATACTCTTTAGAAATTGTATGTACCATATTTGTTTAAATCTGCCGCATGGTTTTTAAACCGCACCCCAAAGTCTCAACAAGTTTTTTTAAAATGAAAGTGTAAACGGATTTATCGAGATATCGAATTTTATAAAAATTTAAAAAAAATTTAAAATAAAAAATAATAAAAGAAGAGAATATTAAGTTATTTTACCAATATTAATTTTTTAAAAACCACATTAACCTTTATTCCCGTCTAACCAATTTTTCCCCTTTTGATTCCAAGCCGCACCCGATTTTCAGTACCATTAACATAGACAAAAAAAAATGTGGCTTAAATTGGTAATTTACAATTTTTTATCATTTTAAAAACACCTATTATTTCAGAACACTAAAATCCTTTCCTGAATTTGAAGCCTGACCGTAGCATGTATAGGTCTATATGAACTTCTGTATGATAAATGATGCCCTATAATGTTAAAGGAATATTAACTAGAGTTTTCCTTGATGAATGTTCTTTTTACCCAACTCTTGGGGTTTGAAGTCTGTGAAGAACTATGATGCCCCGTGTTATCTCGGGGTTGTTGATTTATGGATATGAATGGCTTTTTTTGAAGAAGGGAAGAAGGATTAGTTTCCCAGAAAAGGGTTTTTAAAGATTGTTTTAATCTGCGGTAGTGTGAGTGAATGGGTCTTTTCAACATCACATTTAGGGAAAAACAATAAAAATATAGTGGGCCCAAATAATAAATTTTATAAGACGATGTTAAAAAAATATAAATATGTTGGTCTCTTTTTAAAAGTCAAAAAAATTTTCCAAAAAAATAGCTCGTTTAAATTTTTTTTTTTCCCTAAAACAACTGGAAATACAGTAATCCTCGACTAAGAGAATTGAAATTACGCGATTTTAAATCTTGTAAATTCATTTTTTTTTTTTGAATCATTAACCCGCGATCACTCACGCGGAGTGTGTTCTGACACCCCAGCAACAAGAAAATACTCCCCAATTTAAAAAAAAATGCGCAGAAGCAAATTTTTTTTGTAGGGGTTACATTTTTGGTCACTGAACCCCTTTGGGCCCTTGCAACCCTTTTCTCGGAATGTAATGACCTTTTTAAAAATTTATCTGGGGGCTAAGAACCTCCGAGAGAAGTTGAGCATTTTTTTTACAGTCGCTTAAATGTTTGGAAAAAAGATTAAAATATTATTTTTTTACTTTCTGCGTCATTATCTCATTAATTATTAGTATATTTATTACTGGTATATACGTTTTAATGGTTTATGAAAAATATAAAATTATGTGTTTTTTTAAAAAGAAAATTTTTATGTTTAGTTTAAATTAATGTTAGTCTCATTTGGCAAAATTTTAAAATTTTTGTATAATACAAAAAAATCTTTTACTTTTAAATATGTATCATAATGACTTAATTTTATTTTAATAATTACATACACGTGTTAAAAATTTGGGGGTTTTTTCACCCCCGGGGTAACGGGGTAGCAGAAACAGGGCGAGTGACTGCGGTTTAAAAGTCAAACGGAATCTTTGCCAGGCTTAATGAAAATTTGGGAGTTAGATTGAAGAAGTTGTTGATCTTGCCAGACAAATAAATTCAGAAGCAATAGTTATGTTCAAGAACTGCTGCATTCCTATAACCATTGGCTGACAATGGATGAACCATAGAATTATAGAGTAAGAACTTTATAAAACATTAAGAACTTGAGCTGTAGACCCCAGTTCTGTCAAAAGATCGAATGATGATTGGGAATTGGGCAGGCCTCAGTTTAATTGAAAAGATTAAATTTTAAAAAAAACAGACCCAACGAAGGGGGTTTTTTCAACAAAAAAAAATAAAAAAAAAAATTAACATGCTACGAGGAAATTTTTGGGGGGAAAAATCTTTTTAGCCGGCCGACTACTTGTTAGACTACATGAAACCTTTTTTCTTTAAAGTGACTTTTTGTTTGCAATGGGCTTGATTCAGAAAGTCACATGATAAAAAAAACACGGGTTTTCCCTTGAATTCAAAAAAACATTAAACTAATTGTACTTGTTCTATTTTTTTAAAAATTTAGATAAAAAATTTTAAATTTTATATTTGGGAAAAGATGTTTAAATGTTAAAGAAAAAAAATTTTTTCAAAAAAATTTTTTTTAAAAAAAAAAGTATTTTTATGCTTATATTTTAAATAAAATGCATTTTGGCATATGTACTTTTTAAAAGAAAGTTTCGCAAAGAGCAAAACTTGGCAACACCGGGGGCGCGTAACTGATTAGTTGAAAACACAAGATGTTTTTTTCGTGTGACTAGACGTCACATGAGTTTTAATTGATTGGCTAGAATCGGTGGCTTTCACTATCATTTGACTAGACGTCACATGAATTAACCTTATTGAGTGTTTGTGTTATCTAAGATTTTATCAAAACAATTTTTTCTCAATTTTAATTTTCTTTTCGTCTCCCCGGTTCCAACAAAAATAATTTGTATGTATTTATATGCAAACACATAAAATTATACACCGACTTAACCGAATTCTACTTAAGAGGCTATCACCAATCCCACCTATTGCTTAAGTTCGAGGCCTTTACTGTGTGCATGAAAATGAACTTCTTTATAAGTATCATACTAATATTATCTCACTAAAAATATTTTTATCAATCTGGGCAACGCACGCAGTGGGCCTTCAATTCTGTGTCCGATTTTTACCTTTAAAACAGTGAAATACGTTTAACGCGAAAACGCTTAAGACGAAATATCGGTTAACACAAAGTAATTCAACAGTCCCAACAAACTACAGTGTATTTTCATTCATTATTTTTTTTTTTCTCTTTATACGAAACGAAATTCGTTTAACACGAAAGTTATTTCCCTTTCTGTGAATGAACAAAATACGGAAAAACACCAGCAGCGCAAGCGATATATAAGATAGGTGTGAAATGAAAGAGAGGCGTGTGACGGATCTATCCGTCCTTTCATTAATATAATCCTCTGGGAAATTCCTTGCCCATTATCGATTCGTAAGCTTTTATTCACAACCAACCCTTCTGAAGAAGAAACCTTGATTATGTAAATTAGACAGGCTATACATAGTCTAGGTTTTCAAGCTAGAAGGAGAGAAAGTGAGGAGAAAAAGATAGATTGCTACTGATCAAGTATATTTCAATTTTATAGGCATATTTCAGGATTTTGGAGAAGTGTGAAGAATTAAAGTGACGATTGGTCACTACAGTTTAATTTAAAGATCGAATAATCTGGAAAGTAGATACAGGATCTAGAATTAAGTAGGTCGTGGTTTAAAAGTCTTCGCATATTTCCATATTCCTGTCACGAATCCATATTGCTTAATTTGAGAACATCTCCTTTGAAATTACTTGAATGTGCTATCAATAAATAGATTATTTTGGATATATATATGGCTAGTCTTCCCCTACATATCTAGACGAGAACAAGAATATCTCGTTCTTCAGAGATGGTTTCACATATTTCTGTAGAAAGGAGGCTAACGGCTTTGAAATACCCTGAATAGAAGCTTGTGACATGTGAGCCAGTTTTGTATATATCTTAGCTACTTTCACCCTCCACCTCTACACAACGCTACATCTCTCATCAGTTGGTTTTAGATTCAGTAACGAGTACATCATAGTGAGTAAAATCGGTGAATTTGAAGTGATTTTAGAAGAATTTTTTACGAGCACAACGGAAAAGAGCTCAGGGGAAAGCAAACTGCTATTTCGTTTAAAATGGAATATGAATCTTCTTACGGCTGTTGATCAAAACAAAAGACGAAAAACGGAAATCTGAAAAGATTTTGGTGTTGTTAACTCTACATTATCAAAGATAATTAAAAAAAAAAGAGAGCAAATTACGGAAATGTTTTTTACACATTTATATAAACAAAATGTACTCTAATAAACTTAATATTGTTAAATATGGGTCTTTTTATTCGCAAATCCTTTAACACGAAATTCTTTCAACACGAAAAATATTTCGTAGTCTCTTTCGTTTTATTAAACAATCTTTACTGTGTATCATATTCGGTATTCATGTTTCACGGCCTCAGTTCATTTCAGCAATGTTGTCCATTTGCCAAAAATTTCAATACAAATCAAAACCCTTCCTACACAACTTTCCATCGCACTGCAATTCCTTTTAATTAATATCAAAAGCTATTTTAAACTTATAGGCTCATTCTCATTCTTAAGAAAATCTTATATACCAATGTCTCCGTAGTACATCTTAAAGTCGGAGGGATGTTATCTCTAACGAAACTAAATTAAGCTAAGTGAAGATATTTTATCTCTCTTTATCCAGAATTATTTTTTGGAATAGCGAATAAAGAAAAATGGAGGATACTTATATACTTTATACGTGTAATTTAAAGTTGGTTGATTTTAATTAAAGTGTCAGGAAAAGCTACACGAAAGATATATATAACACACCTCGTAATTTGACATAATTAAGTATCTTGTGAAAGAATCTAATTAGGTACATTACTTTCAAACTTCCCACAAAGCACAATGTGTTAGAAACACACAAATAAAAACGTAAAAGCCTTAAAACATAAATAAGCTTAAAAGTAATGCAAATAAAACTGAAAACATCTCAAAAAATAAAAAGTTCAAAAATCAGCATATTTCGATTAATATTGTCATCGTATTTAACTTCTTGAAAAACACAGGTATGAAAAATTCTCCAGATAAATGTTCAAACTATGTCATACAAAATCCTTCAATGCAAAATACCATGCCCTAACGCAAAACGGTTTTGTACAAATAAAAATCCGATTATAAAAAATGTTTTTTTCTAATAGTCCGAAAGTATTACGAGCAAGAGAAACAGAGAGCGAAACCCCATCCCGTCATTTCTACGTGGCGAGAAAGGAGTAGTTAATCCCAAATTTCACATAATGAACGTGAAAATTAAAAACTAAAAATATACATATGTTAATATGAATCATTTCCTGGTAATTCAGTGCTTCTCCAACTTTCAAGACTTGCGACCCACCCTTTCAATCAATATAATTTTCATCGCGCCCCTCCATACAATAACAATGTGTTGATTTCAAAATTTACGTTCTAAAAGTTACATGCTAAAGCTACAATATGACTTTAATTATAAAACCGTACAAATTATCAACATAAGTATGAAACTTTGAGTATAATTTTGTATATGACAAGCCCAGGAGTCACTTGCTAGCAATTATTAATCTTGTTCTTAACTTTGTATTGATAAATTAATTATCAAATACAGTATGCAATACAGATGACGGTAAGTATATTATATCAATGTAACTGTGCATTTTATTTTTTATTATGTCAGAATGTATTTTGTTTTGCTCCCTTTCAGTAAATTTGCAATTATTAAAATCTTTTATTTTTGACTTTTTGATATGCTCGCGCACCCCTTGTAAGGTTATCACGCCCCCAAGTGGGGGGCGCCCCACAGTTTGAGAAACGCTGTGGTAATTTAAATTAAGATATAAACACGGAAAAGTAAAAAGAAAGATTCTAATTTTTTTTTTATTATACATCTTATACAAAGAATCAATTTAAGGTAATAAATAATGTAAATTGCGTATTATTCCATTTTAAATTTTTGGATCAATGTGTGTATTTTTTTTTATATATTAATAATATCTTAAAAAAACAATTTATGTACATTCAATACAGATAAACGGTTTTTAACTATAACATTTAAGTGTAATTGATTATTCACTTCTCAAAAGTGAAATTGTATCATCAGGAAGAGATGCACATAACCCCGGGGAAATAGGCTACAATGGTAGAAGTAAAATTTTGTCTGCTAACTAAAAAGGAACAAAAGTACGCTCTAGAGCAGCGTTTTTCAAACTGTGGGATCGTGCCCCCTCTAGGGCGAGAGGATATCAAAGAGTCGAAAACAAAAAGATTATTTTTAAAAATTATTAATTTGCTGAAAGTAATCAAAACAAAATACATTCTGGCATAGTAAAAAATAAAAATATACATTTATACTAATATAATACACCTTATAAAATGTATCAGTACTTCACAATGTATTTTATAAGTAATTGGACAATAATATTAAGTTAAGAGCAAGTTTAATAATTACCAGTGATTCCATGGGTTTGTCATATATAAAGACTATATACAAAAAATTAACACCTATCTTGATAATTTTTGTACGGTTTATAATTAATCTCTTAACTGCCGAGATTAAAAGTTATACGCTTCACTCCCAAATGCAACTGTTTTTTCATGTAGGCGCGTATGAGATATAATGGAGGAGGAAGGAGAATATATAAAAGAGGAATAAAGAAGCAAATCCTCCGAAATATGTAAATCCTTCGCAGACACTGTCAAGTTAATTTTATTGCATTACAAAGCTTTCAGAATAATTCTATGGATAGAAGTTCACAGAAAAGATCGTACTTCGGAAAGACATATATATACGTCCCAACCAATTGATACATTGGCTGACCAAGACGTTTATATGTATCGGCGGGACAAGAGGTTTAAGTCGTAGTGTAGCTTTAACATCAAAGCATAGGATTACTGAATTCAATACATTGTTATTGTATGGAGAAAGGGGGGGGCGCGATGAAAATTATGACTGAAAATTGGGTCGCAAGAATCCAAAGTTTAAGAAGCACTGCTCTAGATAACTTTTTATTCAGTAATCAACGTGTCCCTCATGAGTAAGATATTCAGGCCTCAAACGGCGAAGCATACTGTCTGTGAGGTTAGTTAAGGTGAGTTAGCCAGTTTTGGTAACAGGTTTTTACAAAGCAGAATCCACTGAAATTACAGTTCTACGGTATGTGCCTGAAATGCCCATTGCACCACACATGCGATAAACACGCGCACGTGATAGGTGGGAGAGTGATCAGGTGAGGCTACCAGCCAGAGTAGGATGTCAAACGGTCTTGGGCGATGTTTGAGCCCACCAGGCAACATCATGCTAGTATATCAATGCCTAGCATTGTTATGCTAGACTAATGTGATAGGACTGGCCTGAACAAAGTACCGAAGAGGCAAAACATCTTTTTTCCTGCTTACCAGTCTAATACAATTTTCCAGTCTGTGAACAAGGATATTCGAACATGATGCCATTTCGAACCATGAAGCCTGGTATAGGACTGCTATGACACTCGACGATACTGGGCAGACAAGCAATGTACCCTAAAATCCCGCCATACATATTCCCGAACATAATTTCTTCTTAAATAAAATCGGGATTCATTTGAAAACAGCGCACCAGTTGGCATTAATTGGTCTGTTGCTGAAACGTTGACACCAAGTCAGGTGCATAGCTGTGTGAATGTTTATAGACTATCCGATGCCTGGAACCGTGATCTGTAAAGAGTATAAACAATATTATTTATGATAGTGTCACTAGATTATAAAGTGTACATAAAATGGTTTTACGAATATTAATACAGTAAAAATTATTTAAGTCAATATTTTGGACAAAAATGAACATAGAATGACCCATTTTCAAAATATTCTCCTTTTGTGAAAAATGCTTATTATAATAATAATATTTTGCCTGTATATAGCTCAGACCTCTCTAAAGAGGCTCAACTAGAATTTTTGAAATATATAACTTAGAAGTGGGTTTATCCATATTTTACAACAACAGAGGCGAGCAATTTTAAGGAAAAAGCGCCGATAATTATTTCATAATGTGAATTTTTCAAAAATCCTAGTTCAGACTCTCTGGAGAAGTCTTTACTTTATATAAACGCGCGCGCGCGAAATATTATTATTTTAGAAGCATTTCTTATTAAAGTAGAACATTTTGAAAACAGATTATTCTAAGTTAATTTTTTGCTAAAATATTGTATTTAAATAATTTTATTTGTCAAAATACCCTTAAAATAATTTTATACGTGCATTCTAATCTAAGTGACACTAAATATCATGAAAATTATCCATTTATGCGCTTTTTTAAAATCACGGTTCCCCGAACGTAGTCGGATGCCTTAAGGCTGTCTTCGGTAAAAGTATGAGAGCTTGAACTAAACGCGAAGCCCATTTTCAGACAGAAAAAATACCTCAATTTCTATGGAAATTCGCAATATTATAACTCATATCTCTGTTAACAATATAGTGTTTTTGAAAATGCCAAAATATTCCATGAATATTTTCTTTTTTGTTATAATACGTGAAGGCATGGCCCATTTAACATTACGGTATAGGAGAAAAAACGCGAAACACATTTTATACCAGAAAAAAATGAATAAACTCGGTTAAAAACGGAAAGTATGATAAAAAAAATGCTGCTCTCTAAAGGATAGTGAAGCCAGAATGTCATATTAATGTTTCACTTCTTTTATATCTGAAGAAATGTTCCAAACTCTGGTCCTATTCTTTAACATTAACCGAAGACAGCCTTAAGGGAACTCACTTCCAAGCGTGGAGACGTTCCTCGTACAACCTGTTACGGGTTGTTGGGTGGCTTAGAACATGTGCCGAAGCAAACGAGTCTCAATGTATTATTTGCAAATCCGCTTTTTGTGTGATCTGTTGTACATCTGTTCAATCTACTATCTCTCCCCCACGCTCTAAGATAATCCTGCACTCATCTTGCTTCCCATCACTTAATTTTACTCATATCCCTTACAACCAGAGTAACAATTGGCTCCATCGATACACCAAATGTATGGAGCTTCAGGATACCGTCTCGTTCTACAAGCAAAAATTGTTGTTCAGCTCACTGACCTCTACGAAGTATGTACTAAATCCTTTCAATGGTACTAATGGTCATGTATAATTTATAACTGTGCCCAAACTTTTATTGCTTAATACTAGAAAAAAAATTGTTCATAATAAATGTAAAGCAAGTTTTTATGTAACTCCATCACTTTTAATAAATTTTTAAATTAATGTTCGTTGTCTCCGACTTTTTTGTTTGTATAGTTCGTAGGGGGACAGTAGTTTTATGTACTCGCGTAAGACAAACTAAACACCAATTTAGTAAAAATCTTGATGTTCTCAAACTTAGCCAAAGGAAAAGATGAAATAAAAAAATTCGGCAAATTTACTTTTACAGGGAACCTACTCTTTTCTGTTTGCATTTCTTAAATTAAGTTTAAAATGTAAGTTTTTTTAAGACATAATAAAGCACAAGAATCCAAATTAGTAGGAAAAAAAGGAGTAAAGATTTTATCTCTTTCACTAACGAAATTTCGCTAAACATATTTTACTAACAAGCATTCTTGGAAAAAAAATCGATACTTAACTTCCTCCCAGTAAAATGTTAAGTTCTCTCTTGAATTTATCCCTTAGTATGTAAATTTTATTTCTCTTCCTAATGCCACTATTTTACAATGTACGATCGAGCAAAGAAATCTTTTTTCCTTCCGTTTTAATGTCAACATTTTTCACGGATGTAATTATCATGAGTTTGACAAATAGCGAGGTTTATTGCTCTTTCAAATATAAAATAAATGACTATGATCTTAAGAATTGAACTTAAATAAAAATCATATTTACAATTTTGATGGTTTATTGTCATTTTTAAAATTCTCCATTATTTACATTCTTTAAATCTCGTGTGTCTAACATTCTTTTTAAAGTTATAAAGTAAGATTAAGTACTGCTTTGCAGTTAAAACTTTTAACACAATATCAATCTTTGTAAACATAAGACGCTGATACGATGAATTCCATACTATTTTCATTTTAGTTTCACAGAAAAAAGAGTAACCTTTAAGTGAGCACTTTAGAGTGAAATGCCAATTAACAAATTGTCTTCTTCCTCATTGTTGCTCAAAGACGTTATTTCTTCTTTAAAATATAGCTAGGAATTCTGAGTAATGAATGTTTAAAATAAGAAAATAGTTTATGTCTGGATATGTAATCAGTTTATATTACTCTATGTTGTCTTTTTTATGTTAAAATTGTAATATTCTCAAGCAACGCCGTTCCTAAAAATTATAATGGCGATTTAATGGAAACTTTGCAAAATTTTGGCGATAGAGCCCAGTGGGCATCATTTTTGGTGACCATGTTGGTGACTTTGGCAACCATGTTGGTGACCATTTTTGGTGAATTCACGACCATATGGATTCTTCGGGAAACTACGGGAAAAATCTCCTAATATCACGATCTGTGACGCAAGCGGATTTTTCAAGAAAAATCTGTGAGACCTGTAACTAGGGATTCTCTCGTCGAAACTGATTTAGTCTTGTTTTTACTGTTGCAGAGCAGTATTGATTTGACCTTGAAGAGTCGACCAGCGATTAGTTATTACTTCGGCTGTTGAACAGGACGAGCGAGTGCTTGTGAATAATTCTTAAGCATACTTGTATTTCAGAGACTTATAGTTGTCTCTGTGCGCTGTAGAAGGTGTGCAGGCCTTCTGGGATTTATTCTGTGAAAATAGCTACTGTATTTCAAGGATTGTTTTTCAACACTAAATTTCCTTCGCTCCTGAAGAACAATCTTGCTCTTTGCCTAAAATCCTCGAACTGCGATCTACGTAACAATATATATAAGGAACAAAATTTCATTT